>BQNB010014368.1:1868-23980 GCA_026074375.1 Tanacetum coccineum
AACGCTTTGCTAAATCCAATGGATCGGTTTTAAACGACACTTTTAAAGGTCGTTCTTATATATCTTGTGCTGTTGATCGATGAAGTAACGCTCCCAAACGCATATTCCGCTGCGACCCATTTTTGGGGGTGTTACAATATGTACTGGAATTACGTCTATCGCAACAAGAGGCTGGTGGAAAATAATGTTGCCAGAAACAACCGGCGAAGAAGTGCCCGTCATGTGACAAAGCTGACACTATCGAAGTAAGTAGAGTGGACGATTTTTAAACGTCTAGTCACTTGGATGAACAATACGCAACATTTACTAACTTGGGTGAAAAAAGCTAAGTAACTTATGCGAACATTTTCACAAACTTTAGTAACATATATATTTGCATATTCAAGTGTTCAAAACTAATATCCGAAATTTTGGAAATCTTATTTATGTATATGAAATTCCGGATATCTAAAATTGTTTAACATGAAGTAAAAAAAGAAACTAGGAATTCATGATCGAGATGAAAGAAAAATATGGAAATGTTTTGATTAATGTAGTAAGAATTCAGTTTCGCTGGACGATAGCCGATTTTGTATGATAAAGAAAGCTAGTCGCGTATGTCCATTTCATTTTATATGTATTTGTTACTTGACACGTCCTTTTTCTCTTCCTTCATTATTTCCTCCTTGATTATATTATAACAAGCAAGATAACCCGCGCGTTGCGGCGGGGCTTATGTTTTTGTCAATTGATTACATCAAAAGTGAAGCTTCATTTCAAATATTAATAATCTCAAAGTACATAAAGACACAATAAACATAAGTTAATAGAGCCTACAAAGTATTAAGTCAGTGTAAACCATTAAACAAATAGTGTTTATCAAGAAAATGCATTGCTTCAGTGCCTTAAGAGGAATCTCTATGAGTTCTGTTAACCGCGCCGTTGGTTGTATTTTAGATATACAAAAGTGAGCCGAGAAAAAATTTGTACATATCAACTTCAAATTGCAACAATGAGACTGAGATTTCAGAAAAGCTTAGTAGTAGGATCTTTAGATATAATCATATTATGACTCACCCGCATAAAAATCTGAACAATATATGTAGTATGTTACTTGATAATCCCTCACCAGCTAGTACAAATCTTACTGAAAATCATTGACCCACAAACCAGGTTAAATGAAACCAAATTGACCAGTTATTTTATGTTCGAGTATTAGCTTGCCTATCTGAATTTCAGCGTAAACAGCTTGTGGTTAATTTGTCAAGCCTCATTCGTAAAGCCTAGCTTCCTATCTTCTGCTGCAACATTAAGCAATTTACGATAAGCATATGATCAAGGCGTACCATAGCCTCTAGCAGGGACGGAGCCACTTGTAGAGGAGGGTATGCCATGGCCCATCGCAAAAGTCTAAAGAAAGTTCACTTCCTTATAATATTACATGTAGTGAATTTGGTCTATATTAATGATTATATTTTGGCTCACCCATTGCAAACACAGTATTTGGTTGTAACTTCTATTAGCAAAAGTAAAATACCAACATTGGAACAACCTGATATTTAATAGCAGCAACATTGGAACAACCCTATATTTTATAGCAGCTGTATATAGTTAATTAACTTAAAATTCAGCTTACGGGTAACTTTTGACTAAAAGTTGTTCCTATAATCTTCTCACATTATCTCTTCTAAGGTTTTCAAGGTTTTCGATATTTTTGTGGCCAACCCAAATTAAAAATCTTGGCTTCGTCACTGGTCTCTAGTTTATAAAGCTATTGAAATACTGCAATAAGCCAGATACACCAAAGGTCACCACGTATTTAAACCTTTCAAATGGGAAATTAACTAAACCAACGGATTTCTAAAACTGCAACCTTAAACATTATTATATCCAGAGATCATAATAAGGGGATAGAAGAACAAAGTCATTGATTTAATATACCATATAATCTGCTTATTATTATATGTAAAGATTTAAGAAAAACGCTAGCTCAAATATTGAGTGTATAGTGTTCACATACCTGGTCATCGTCGCGTATAATCTCCGACACCAAATGAAAACTTTATCCGCTATCCAAGCTCTCTGGTGCTTTTCAAGAGGTCGGCATCAGTTGTGTCTCCAATAGTTGGCCGAACAGTAAGAGACGAAAGTGAAGATGCAAAAATGAAAATCACACTGGGTGAAATAGTGCACTTCCAGCAAAAGGCTGATTTGCAGCACGCTTACTTCGAAAATATGTTTTAGACCATTGTGAGCGCACGGTGTACTAACTTAAGTCTTATTAACAGGAAAAGAAATATGCACATACCTGAATAGCCCTTTTAGGTAGGACAGCTGCTTGAGGCAAATTGATCATTCTTGCAACCTTCAAGAAAATATTAACAAATTAAGCATTTGAATATACCGAGAATACTTACTTCCATAACCTAATTACAATTATGTTTCTATTTTTCCTGTAGACCTCGAACTTAAGAATTTGCTTTGATATCCATCCGACCCGCTTGGTTGGCAAAGGTCTGCAATCTCCTATAAAGGTATATCAAGCAGAAGCCTTATTACATCCTCGTTAAGAAAAGGAAATCGAGCCTAAACAAAACCGATATGTGATTAGCATAATTCAGAAAACCGGAAACTATTATAACCCATTCACGTGTAATGGGTCAGTTTAGGTTACATTTTATCTCTAAAGGGTCAAACAGGTAGAATAAAGGTATTAAAAACAAACAAGCCGAAGCGGGTTATCAAGAGGCAGTTATACCTCTTTGCCGATTACTTACAACGGCACCATAGTATAGCCTCTTTTTCTTCCCAATCATCATAACATATCTAACCAATCTACTTGCATTTTCAGTATTGAATAAACTAATTATATGACAAAATATACCAACATAAATGAAAATAAAATATTATAGATATAAAGATTTTAATTAGTTTTTGATGTTTTCATTGTACACCAAATCTATTATCCACTTCGTTTAATTTTGGTTCATACTTTTATTAGCGCCGTTGTTCATGATGATTAGCTATGTTTTTTATTTTCTGATGTGTAATAACTCTTGTCTATGTGCTAATTGTATTGTTACAACTACATATGATGTATCTTGTCAAAACTTTCACCCACAAAAAAGCTGCTCGAAACTTCCACCCACACACGTCCCTTTCAAAGCTAACACAAACCATAGACACTTCTGAAGAAACCCCTAATAATCTAAAGTAGTCACTCAATTTCAAAACAACATAAAACATATATAAAAAAACCACACCTTGAGCTAAGAGACAATTAACAGCTTAATTACGGTGGTGTCACGTGTTTGCTTAATTACGGTGTGTACCATGTTTCTGGAGCCGGAATCATTGCTACACCGCCGCCTCTCCCCAACATTAACCTCAAAAACCAAACCCTAGAAATTAGGGTTTTAAATCAACTCTTTTAAGAATAACAATATGAGTTTTATGAAGATTTGTTTAGAAACTGGTAGATGATCATCTCTTTGAATCATGTATTAGGCGTATTTATTTTTTTGTTAATCGGAAGAGTATATTGTGGGTTGGGTAACGCTGGGCTGGACAAACATAAGTGGGTTGGGCCTTGAACAGTTGTTAAAATGAACAGGGTTTATGTGTGTCAAACGACACCTTATCACACTTCAAATGAGTATATTTGAATATGTTGACTTGTATTTGACATACAGAGATATTATACCTAGTGTTTCAACCTCTACATTAGTTTGAACCAAACTAAGGTTGGCTAAAATGAGGTATACGAATAACACCGGATCATGATCGATAGTGTCGGCTTTGTCACACGACGGGATTTTCTTTGACGGTTGTTCCTTGCAACATTATTTGCCACCCTCTGATTGTGATATATGTTATTCCAAAACATGTCTTTGTGAATTCAATTGCGAGGTCCGTGACAATGTCTTCTATGCACATTATGTTTTATTGATGCTCTTCGAATACCCACAAATAACAACAACAGTTATACGATTTGAATGATAGTGTAATAACTGAAAAAGGAAACAATACCATCTGAGTTACCTTCAAGGTAACCAGACACTTTACACCGACCCTGAAATTTGTAACCTTTAACGTGAGCTACTGAGCACAACTAGTAACATCCATAAACCAATTAGCATATTTTCAATCAGTCCATATAAATTATCCAAGAATGAGGAAATATTGATGGTATAGTTTGAACCTTATCAAACTGATTTAACACAAGATATTCTACGGGCTTTTAACAAGGCCTTTGAGGTGGCAGGCGAAACAAATTTATCACTTTGATTCAATAAGTGATTGGCTTTTGTGTTATTAGATTGAATATATAGGTTAGGGTTCGGGTAATCGATCCACACTTTCATGCGATATCCTTGTAAAGTATTTATTTTAGAAAGTAGGGGGTTGAAAAAAAAGTACTCACAACTAAAATAAGCGGTTCCCAAATGTTTAACAACTTAAAAGAATGATATCAAAAGTTTAGTAACTTAGGTGAATATTTTCACTACCATATATGTATGTTATCCCATTACTTTGATGACTTGTTAGTGGTCAACAACCGGTAGCAAAAATTTCAAAGTGACTAGAGTGAGCGATTTTTAAACGTCTAATAACTTGGATGAGCAATATGCAACATTTAGTAATTTGGGTGAAAAAAAAGGTTAAGTAACTTACACAAACATTTTTCGCATTTTTTTGCAAACTTTAATAATGTATATGCATATTCGGGTGTCCGAAACTAATAACCGAAATTTTGGATATCAGATTTATGTATATGAAATTTCTGATATCCGAAATTAGTTAAAATGGAGTAAAAGAGAAACTAGGAACCATTATCGAGATGCAAGAAAATTATGGAAATCCTTTGATTGATGTGGCAAGAATTCAGTTTTTTGATGGACGAAAACCAGTTTTGTATGATAAATTGAAGCTAGTACGCGTATGACCAAATCAAATAATCCTTTCGATCCTCCTATATATTAGCTTCTATCATCTAGCTCTTTCTTCACAAGCATATACAACACAAAATGAGCATCGACATTGTCATGCACTATGCACTCAAATTCTCTGAGAACATGTATGGGACTTGCATCAAGCGTAATTGCAAGTCATTCATTAACTTTATATTAGTCACATGTTTAGTATAACGTAACAGAACTTGATTACATGCATTCATATATCACTAAAATCTAATTCACATAAAAATGTATCAAATTGTATTATTGTACTTCTACTAGTTACCTTATTTGTTTTTATAAAATCATCTTTTCAATTGGTGGTACAGTTTGAGCCTCGTCAAAATGATTTAGGGCAAGATATGCTACGGGCTATTAACAAGGTCTTAGAGGAGGGCAAACCCTGGATTCGACTTGACATGAGCTTTAAGTGGCAGCTCAACAAGAAGTGGTTTCTAGTGTTTCCAACTCACTACAAGCGTATATATAACTTGTTACGTCAATTACCTTCAGTTGCCAATTGACGAAACACACCCTGTGAGATGCAAATGATCGAGGAGCTATCAACATGTTATAATTAGCGTCATATGCAGGAGCCTAATTAAATAAACCTAATTGTAGAGCTACAACCAATGTTTTGAAAACCGGGTTTATAATCGACCCGGTCGAGTTACCGGGTCACCGGGTTACCGGTTCGACCACCGGGTCAACCCGGTTTTCAAAAATAATAGTAATAATAATAATAATAATAATAATAATAATAATAATAATATTTTCAATGATACGAAAAATGTATATATATAAATCATGAATATACCTTATATTAAGCTTAAAAACGATTTACTAACAAATATAACGTGTAACAAATAAAATTACGTCGCATATATATATATATAGGGATGAGATCATGAGAAAACCTAATTTCGGTAGAAAACCCAGAAAACCTAGAAAAACCAAACAAATGCCCTAAAAAAACCAAACAGATGCCCTAATTTTTTCAGGCTAAAAATTATTTTTTCAGGCAAATATGGCCTCGATTTACTCTCTGTAAAAACCCAAAAAAACCAAACAGATGCCCTAAAAAACTAAACAGATGCCCTAAAAAATCTTTTGTATAGCCTGAAAAAATTAGGGCATCTGTTTGGTTTTTGAGTTTTTATAGACATTATATCGAGGCCATATTTGCCTGAAAAACCAATTTTTAGTCTGAAAAAATTAGGGCATCTGTTTGGGTGTTTTTTATAGGGCATTTGTTTGGGTTTCTGAGTTATTAGCAAAAATATAATTTTTCCTAGTACCCATCTCCTATATATATATATTATATATTATATATATATATATATATTATATAGATTATATATTTCTTATATAATATTTATATATAAACTTGCTTTATTTGTAAAAAAACATGAAAAAACTAAAACCTGGCCGGGTCTTGAGAACCGGGTTGACCCGAGTCACTTTATACCCAACGGGTCTAACCGGGTTTCAAAAATATGAAACCCGGTTTAATTTGACCCATTTTTTTGGCCAGAACCGGGTTTCATATTTTTTAAACCCGGTTAGACTAGAGCAAAACTCAAGAAACGAGAGGTCTTCGAACGTTTAAACTGGAGCGAAACTCAAGAAATAATGCAGCAGGTAGACCCTTAGTAAATATATCAGCATACTAAAAACGTGAAAGCACATGAAGAACACAAACCTCTCCTTTTGCAACAAAGTCACGAACAAAATGTATATCTATCTCAGTATGTTTACTACGTTGATGTTGAACCGGATTCGTTGACATATACACTGCAATCACATTATCATAATAAACAAGAGTAGCTGTAAATAATGGAGTGTGCAACTCACACAACAAATTACGAATCCATGCTGTCTCAGCAACCATATTGGCAACACCACGATATTCCGCCTCCGCACTCGAGCGTTACAATGTAACCTGTCGCTTAGTAGACCAGGACAAAAGATTATCACTAAGAAAAACACAATAACCTGATGTAGAGCGCCTTGTAACAGGGCAACTATAACAACCCACAATTTTCCTCAATGTAATTATCCATCTATTATATTTAATAGAACCATTTTCACAGAAATATTTTTTTGTTTTATTCCATCCATTATGTAACGTAACTTACATTTCCAAAGTAAACGAGCTCACGCAACTACCAATGCAAATTCCATCAACGTTTATATCAAGTGAACGTTATAATATGTCAAGTAATATGTTCTAAAATCTATTTTTACCACATACGTTATCTATTTAACGTACTATTTATAACGTTATTATAAAACGGACTTTATACGTTAACGTTTATATCAAAACCCCGACTACATCAAATGTTTACATACAATACAAGTGTACAAGTTACCAATGCATAATATTTGAATATAATTCCCTCCTAAACCCTAGTACAACTCTTTTAAGCCTAAAGTACAATTGATTAAGCATAATATTCAAATAAACCATTTTCCCTCCAAACACTTATGAGATTTCGTACCACCTTTCTAGCATAGATTACAAGCTTCTTAAGCATCACATTTGAACTATAGTTTCCCTCCATTTCAACCCATAGCTCATCCAAAACCCTAAACCGTAACCCGAAACCCTAATTACCCCGATAACACTTAAACTAGTTCTTAACCAAATCCACAACTACGCAACCACCCTCCACACCTTGTCACCACCTTGCTAGCCTCCTTTTACCTCCTTGTTACCACCTTGCTAGCACACAAGCACCTTGTCACACATTTAAGCCCTAAGCAAGCCTCCTCGACACCTCCTTGTAAAACCGAACCCTCACACCCCTCTAACACCTTGCTAAGCTACACTCCTAGCTTATACTAGTCATCTTGCACCCTTGTATGCTAAGTTACAACACTTAGGCATCACACAAACTTGTGCACTACTCCATTTACACCCTATATAAACTCAAAACATGCACACCTCCTTAACTTACCATTTAAACTTAACACATACTCAAATGATGTTCTAGCCAAGCCCTAGAAGAGAAGAGAGAAAGACTAAGCCAAGTAGAAGCTAAGGTTAAGAAGGAAAAGGTTCTTGATTCATCTTCAATCCATTTCGACCCATTTCATCATTTTCGACCATTTTCGTGTGCTAGTAAGCCTTTTCACTTGTTCTATAAGCTCTTGTATTGTTTTAGATCATGTATAAACCTTGTGATGGGATAGATTCCTTACCAAATCAGGCTATATTTGATGCTATACAGCTCATGGGTTATGAGGGGGATTTAACTGTGTTAACCTTTAAAAAAGCTTTGTTTTCACCCCAATGGAGATTTCTTTTTCATACAATTAATCATTATATTAGTTCAAAAAGCACCTCTTGGGATCAAATTCCTACTAACATTGCCACTGCTGTAATTTGCTTAACATCTAATCAGAAATATCAATTTTTTTCTAAATAATATTTTTGCTGTATGCTTAGACACTTAGATGCAAAGAAAAAGTTTGTTATGTATCCACGTTTTATTTCAGTCTTTTTGGATAAACAGCTAACAAATGTGCCTGTACCTTTAGACCATTTTCCTGTTAATGTTTTGATAAGTAAAGTTTTATCCTTTATGGTTAAAAAGGGTAAACATTTTTCAAGGAAAGTCACACCTCTGTTTTCTAACATGTTGGTTCAACCAACAGAGGATGAGGGTGAACAATCAGAAAGACCATCTGAACCACAACCTACACCCTCTCCTCCTCACCCAAGTGAAGTTCATGTTGAGCCTCAGTCTGACCCATCACTGACCTTCACCTACTACTCAAATCCTGATTCGCATTCCAGAGGATTCGTGGTGGGGAATCAAGTCCGGTCATCCAGTGATAGATCCCTTTCAGGGAATGAGGGTGGCATGAAACTCCAATGTGTGTATGATCTTTGTATCTCTTTGTGTACACAAGTTACAGATCAAGCCAAGGAAATTCAACAATTGAAGGCACATATCAAGAAGCTTCAGAAGAAATCTAAACCTGTTATCACACACCACAGAGCTTGGATGAAGAGTGTATCCTTGAAGCAAAGATTGGCAAGAAAGAAGTCCTTGAAGAAGAACTGGATGCAAAAGGAGTCTGTATCCAAACAGGGGAGGAAATCTGCCAAAGCTGAATATTCAGTCCATAAAGATCCATTGTTTGATGAGCTTGATGATGATGAAATTGACAATATGGATACTGAGGATGCTCAAGATGCGGGGAGGACAAGAAATGGAGTGAATGAAGAGAAAGAGGGTACTGAAGATGCAGTTAGTACTGAAGATGTAGTTAGTACTGACAAAGAAAAAGTTAGTACTGACAGATCAAAAATTAGTACTCTCCAATCAAGAGATATTAACCAAAGACAAGGGAAAAAGATAGATACCGACAGTACCCGATGGAAGTACTATTGAATAAGACTGAAGTACTATTGATCAAACTGAAGGAAGAAGTGCTACTCCAACCACTCCAACAACTACTCCTACAATGTTTGGAGATGATGAAACTATTGCTCAGGTTCTTCTCAACATGAGCCAAACCAAACCAGTTTTAAGAGAAAAGGAGAAAGGAGTTGAACTTAAGGATGTTGAAGATGACGAATGAACCTATGACCAACACAAACTAGACAATATTGACATTAAAGCCTTTTCCAAAGATTGATCCAAAAGATAAAGGGAAAAAGAAAATTGAAGAGGAAGATGAGTCTGATACTGAATCTGAAGGTATTTCTAAAGCTAAAAAGAAGTTTAAGCAACTTGCTAGGGATGAAGAGATGGCTAGAAAGGTGCAAGAAGATTGGGAAGCAGAAGAAGAAGTTAAAAAGCTAGCTGAGGAAGAAGTTATAAAGGCTGCCCTTTCAAATGAATATGACTTTATTCAAGCAAGAATGGAAGCTGATAGACTTTCTAGCACTAAGACTTCAAGATGAAAAGAGAGAGCAGTTCACTATGGAAGAAAGAGCAAAGTTCCTTCATGATACAATTGCAGCTCAAATAAGGTTTCTTGCAGAACAAAGATCTATTGCAATAAGGAATAAACCTCCTATAAGAACTCAGCTTAGGAATCAATGATGACTTATTGAAACATATTGAAACAAGAACACTCAAACCTGAAAGCAAAACTTATTGAAGAAATACAAGCCTTGATTATAAAGTGAAAAGGTTTGATGAAAGTTTCACTGCTATTGGTTCCACTAAGGATGAAAGAAAGATTAAGGAGATGAATGAAGGAGCAAAAGATCTTGAACAACAGAGATTAAAGAAGAAGGTGGCTAAAGAAACTTCAAAGAATGAAGACACAACAAAGGTACCTGCTAAGGTAGATGTGACAGAGCAGGGTACAAAGAAAAGTAAGGGTGGTCATATGAAAATGATTGCAAGGAAAAGGCAAAGACATCAACCAGATGTTGATAGTGATGATGAACGACAGACAATTGCCTAAGATTTGTTACATTAGAAGGTACCATTAGATTATGAAATAATGAGTAGAAAATCTATCGTGATATCATGGACAAGATATCATCACCGATATGGAGATTATCTTGTTATTTACAAACCACCCAATGGAACTTCAAGGCATTCAACTATCTATGGAGGTACTTCAAAGTCTTAGATAAGGCAAGTTTATTTCACTTGTATGATTTTGATGATGACATCTCAAGAAATACACTGGAAAGATTTGCATTGATTCTTTAGGGAGATTTGAGATAATGATGGAAAAATCCTCAAACAGAAGAAAAATGATCAAAGTGATTTCTGGAGTGATCAACAAGATTGGAAGATTGTCACTTGGAGATTGTTAAGAAACTTGTGGATTTACAATACTAGAACTTGAAGATGGGATAGTCATCCATATGTTAGTTGAAAGGAAATATCCTCTTTCCAAGGATTTATTGCAAAGGATGCTTGATTTTGGATTGGAAGTTGAAAGAGAAAGTACTGTTGCTCTTGATTTGATAAGATTTATTAAGCAACAGATTGATGAAGTGTAATGATGTAAATGGAGATGAGAAGGGTTTGAGTGTTGCTAACCACCACACAACAAATGCTCATCAGGTATCACCAGCTTAATAGCAAAGAGGAACTGCAAGTCCATAAGCAAACGGATTATGTAAAGACTTCTTCCAATCCGTTTAAGGGTTAACAATTTACCAAAAATTAGTAGGGTTCACAACGTCACCGTTTCCTTCATGGTTGAAGAGTAGTTGGCTAGTCCAGGATCAAACAGTTCTTGGTAAAGACTACTCAAATATGTTAATAGCTAATAGTTTGCTAAAAACTATATGGTTTATCAATGCACCATGTTATGGCAATGAAGCACTGGCTAGTCCAAAAGCAAACGGTATTTGGTAAAGATAAATTAATTCCGTTGAAGTTAAACATTTTACCAAAAAACTGTATGTGTGTAACTTCAAACCATATTTTTGAAATAAAGAGTTTGGCTTATACCCCAGAGGCAAACATCTACTGGTAAAGGCAAAACAAATCCTTTCATGGCTGGAAAGTTGCCAAAAATACAAGCCAACAAAGTTGGATTGTTGCTGAAAAGATGTTGCTGTATTGCTGAAAAGACAAAGTTGCTGATAAAGATGTATAGTGTTTAAAGATCAGATCAAGATGTGTTAAAGTGTTTGGATACATCCTCTAAGAACTTAAGAAGAAAAAGCTAAAGAAACATGAAGTTAAACGAGTTCAACAATCATGTTTAGGGGAGGATTGTTGGGAAATATACATTCCTAACTTAGTACCGTTAGGTATATACTTAGTACCGATAGTTATAATTAGTACCGACAGTACAAAGTGTTAAGTACTGTTCAGATAGTTAGTACCGTTAGTATAAAATAGTTAGTACCGTTTAAGAGATATGTATGAGATATTATAGGAAAAAATATGTATTATCTTTTACTTGTTTTGTAAGCATGTTAGGGTTTATCCTTAGTCTATAAAAGGAACCCTACGACATTAGGAGATGAGTACACAATATACACATTGATAACACACAGATATCATCTCATACAATCATATCTCATAGTTAGTAATCTGTAATCACTTTATCAGATTAATAGAAATCAAAGTTTAGTTTTTCATTGTTCTTTTTAATACTATTGTGTAGATTCCGCATATACAATAAGTATTCATAGTTAGTATTTTCTCTATAGTCAATCTGTATTTATACAAGTTGTTTTACCACCTTAGTAGGCTGCAAAGATCGGTTCAGTTTTGGATGAAAGATTAGTATATTTTGGACCTTTTATGTTTCTATAACTCGTTAATACTGCTGATAAGTATTCGAAGAAAGAAAGTTAATACTGTTACTATTTGAGTAGTTGTTTATGCCCTATGGAGTTTCACAGTGTGCTGCATGCTTGAAGTAAATTATTAGCATTTGTGGTTGTTTCTGATGCTCACATACTTTATGCTATTTATTGGAACAGTTATAATTAAAGCAAAAGAGATAAGTACTGTTCGAGTCCTAGTTAATACTGCCTCAATGTACTTAGTACTGTTCGCACATGAGCTTTATGTTGTTCGAATTGGGTTCAAATATACAAGGACTCAAAGTTGTTAAAACTGTTGTTTACATTTTCATTTTACTCAATAGAGATTTTTGTGCTGCGACACATGTAATATTCTAACAGTTGGTGGTCCAATAAAAGTATGAAGCTTCTAATAGCACTGTTTGAGCCTGTATTGAGAACATCGTATGAAGTTATTCAAGTTTATGATACTACTGTTCGTTGCTTGTTCTATTGATGGTGTTGGATGGTGCGAAAAGAGGGAGCAGCATGAAAACGTTTTCAACCTGGATTTGTCAAGAGGGTATGGATCATTTATGATATTCACTTGATACCGCTCTTGTCCAGAAGTTAGTACCGCCCGTATTCACAAGTTAGTACCACTCTATATGAGTTAGTACCACTCGAATTTGCGACAGCGCAGTGACAGAATAGAAACAGAACTAGTGTCGCTAACAGAATGGGAGGAATGAGTCACAGTTTAGTGACAATTTTAGCGACAGTTTAGTAACAGATAATGTGTCGCCAAGAGCAGCTTAGTGACAGCTTTGGGATAGAAAAAGTGTTACTAATTGCTTTGGATTGGTTTATCAACCGCTAAGCCTCTTTTCGACTTAGTACTAGCTCAGTTTGATTTTTGTACCATAAGCTAGCATTGTCCGATGTTGGATAATAGACGTGTTTGAATCTCGGATAGATGATGAAATAATGGCTTGTTTTTGGGGATTATTAGGAAGAAAATTAGTTATTGCTTATTTGATGTTGTAGTTGATTTTCATAGGTTTGTGTTCTTATCATATCTTAAATGGCTTACAACATTTTAAGGTAACTTGTTTGTGCTTAATTGTTGGTGACGAAGACTTGATGAATCTAGCAAAGGTGTAACGATCTACCTTATGATGCTTACTACGTACATTTGCTATCACTTTAAGGAGTTACGTTGTTGTGCTCAGTGTCTCATGTTATAGAAGATGAGGATTTTGTCAAGAGATTGCGATCTACTTATACGTTTTCCAGTTTGGTATGAGTTTGACGTCATGTAAATAGTGCAAGACATAAGACAAAAGTTTGGGAAATTCTACTTCTTCAACATATGGGTTATACTCATTTTTCTTCATCAATAATTACCACTTGGAGCCTACTGAGTTTCAGAGATTCAAAGATGTTAGCATACTTTTCAGGGAAGCTTATTGTTACAAGTGTTAATATCTACATGTCACACTTAAGGGGGAAGTGTTCACATATTGCTTTATCTCTACAGATGACACCCTTATTAATGAATTACATAAAGGGAAGAAGACTATAATGGTTTGCAGCTTATTTATGAGTGGTGACATGTACAAGAAGATCTTAAGTCAAGGGGAAGCTTTGAAGATTGTTTCATACATGATGGTTGTTTTGTAATATCAAATAGGGGAAGATTGTTAGGATTTGAGATTTGATGATTACAAAACCACATATGAAGAAAAGAAGAAAGATGAAACAACAAAGGACTTTAACGTGTAATATTAAGTTAGCTTTCTTATCAAAGCTAGGTTTCTTGTTAAACCCTAGCCTTCTCTAGTAAACATAAAGAGAGTAGGGTGAATATTTTAGGCATTCCATCATAGTTAGATCTCTCCAATGAGAGTCTAATAGTTAGCTTATTAGTAGTAGTAGTAGTTAGTGTATTAGATAGTGATTGTAGTCTCATTTATTCTGATCAAATATAATGAAGGCTTCAATGTTTGATTAAAACCTTGTTGAATAACATTATTGGTCTTATTATTCCACTGCGTAATAATGTTATTCATAAAACTAATCCTAGATGGGTTGATCGTTTCTCAACAAGTTGGTAATCTTATGTCCAACTATGGTACCAAATTCTGAGAAACTTATGGAAGCTTCATCGGGGGATTACCCAGAAGTATTGAAGGAAATGTTACTGCTTCAAAGCCTCAAACTTTGGAGGAAGCCATTGCCATAACCTAGAGGTTAATGGATCAGGTAACAAAGCATAATTCTATGCAAAGAACCAATGATCATAAACGAAAGTTTGATGATAGAAGAAACACCACCGACAACAACATCTACCATAATAATCACAACAATAATAACTACCAAAATAACCGTAACAACAACTATAACAACCGCAACAATGATCACCGCCAATAGCAGAATAGAAGATAAGAAACCGTCAGGGCTTATGCTGCTACCCCAACTGAAAATAGTAGGTATACTAGGAACCTTCCCTTGTGTAAAAGATGCACCCTGCATCACACAGGACCTTGCACTGTCAAGTGTCAAACCTACAGCAAGGTAGGTTACCAGACCAGGAACTGCAAAAACAAAGGACCAGCCACTAGAAGCAACCTACAACTAGTATCAGTAACTTGTCATGCCTACAGAGAGAAAGGACATTACAAAAATCAGTGCCCAAAAGCAAACAACAGTGCCCATGGAAGAGCATACTTGCTGAGAGACAAGAACGCTCACCAAGACCCGAACGTAGTCACGGGTATGTTCCTTCTAAACCAACATCTAGCTAGAGTATTATTTGATTCAGGAGCCGATAAAAGTTTTGTATTTGTATCTCTTGCTTTTATGTTTAATATCCCACCAATTACATTAGATACCACCTACGACATTGAAATGGCCAATGGAAACCTAGTAGTCACTAATACCGTCATTCTGGGTTACACCTTGATTTTGTTAAACCAACCATTCGAAATTGACCTTATGCCGATTAAACTCGGTAGTTTCGACATCATCATTGTTATGGATTGGTTATCCAAGTATCATGCTAAAATTCTCTGTGATGAGAAGGTCGTCCACATCCCAATCGACGATGAAACTTTAATCATCCGAGGTGATCGAAGTAAAACTCGACTAAACCTCATATCCTGTATAAAAACCAAAAAGTATATATCTAAGGGATGTCAAATTTTTGTAGCCCAAGTAATGGAGATGAAGACAGACGAGAGACAATTGGAAGATATACCAGTAGTTAGAGAATTTTTGGAAATTTTTCCCGAAGATCTACCCGGCCCCCCTCCAGTTCGCCAAGTAGAATTTCAAATCGATTTAATGCTAGGAGCGGCACCAGTGGCCTGAGCACCTTACAGATTAGCTCCTTCAGAAATGCAGGAACTATCTGACCAACTATAAGAGTTAGCAGACTGAGGTTTTATCCTACCAAGTACTTCGCCTTGGGGAGCTCCTGTCTTGTTTGTTAAAAAGAAAGACAGATCTTTTAGAATGTGTATCGATTACTGGGAGATAAATAAACTCACCATAAAGAATCATTACCCATTACCCAGGATCGATGATTTATTCAACCAGCTTCAAGGTTTGAGTGTTTACTCGAAAATTGACTTGAGATCAGGCTATCATCAACTGAGAGTCAGGGATGAAGATATTCCTAAGACTGCTTTCAGAACACGGTACGGACACTATGAATTTCAAGTGATGCCATTTGGTTTAACTAACGCGCCTGCTGTGTTTATAGATCTCATGAACCGTGTGTATAAACCATACTTGGATAAATTTGTGATAGTGTTCATTGATGATATTCTTATCTACTCCCGTAACAAAGAAGAACACGCAGATCACCTGAGAATAATCCTGGAATTACTCCAAAAAGAGAAATTGTATGCCAAGTTCTCCAAATGTGATTTCTAGATTAGTATCGTGCAATTTCCCGGGTACGTAATTGACAGTCGAGGAATTCACATTGACCTTACCAAGATTGAAGCAGTTAAGGATTGGGCATCTCCTACTACACCCACAGAGATACGCCAAGTCTTAGGACTCACCGGCTACTATCAGAGATTCATCGAGGGTTTTTTGAAGATTGCAAAGTCTTTGACTGAATTAACCCAGAAAAACAAGAAGTATATCTGAGGAGAAAACCAAGAGTCAGCCTTCTAATTGCTAAAACAGAAGCTTTATGAAGCTCTAATCTTAGCATTACTAGAAAGAAACGACGATTTTGTCATTTACTGTGATGCATCACTCTAAGGTTTGGGGGCAGTGTTAATGCAAAGAGAAAAAGTTATTGCATATACATCCTGACAACTCAAGCCTCATGAAGAGAACTATACCACGCACAACCTCGAATTAGGAGCAATAGTGTTCGCTCTTAAAATTTAGAGACACTATCTGTATGGCATAAAGTGCACTGTGTTCACTGATCATAAAAGCCTTCAACATATCCTTGATCAGAAAGAGTTGAACATGAGGCAACACCATTGGTTAGAATTGCTCACTAAGATTATATATTGTGAAAGAAAATCGTACCAATCATGGAAAGGCAAATGTTGTAGCAGATGCCTTAAGCCGGAAGGAACGAATCAAACCACTCCGAGTTAGAGAATTAGTCATGACCCTTCAACCAAATTTACCATTACAAATCCTCGAAGCCCAAACCGAGGCAATAAAAGAAGAGAATATCCAAGCTGAGAACCTACGAGGAACGGACAAAGCATTTGAAGTACGTCCTGATGGAACCTGTTGTATCAAGAACCGAAGTTGGTTACCACTCTTTGGTGATTTGAGGGACTTAATCATGCATGAATCCCATAAATCAAAATATTCCATCCACCCAGGTTCTGACAAGATGTATCAGGATCTAAAGAAACTCTATTGGTGGCCTAACATGAAGGCGATCATCGCTGAATATGTCGGCAAGTGTTTGACATGCTCTACAGTTAAAGCAGAATGTCAGAAGCCATCCGGCTTACTGGTACAACCCGAAATTCCTAAATGGAAATGGGAAAGAATAACGATGGACTTCGTTACAAAACTACCCAAAACATTAAGCGAACATGACACAATTTAGGTCATTATAGACCGCCTTACCAAATCAGTACATTTCATCCCCATTAAAGAGACATATAGTATGGAAACCCTTACAAGGTTGTATATAAAGGAGATAGTCTCACGACATGGAGTGCCGATATCCATCATCTTGGATCATGACAGTAGTTTCACATCCAGATTCTGGCAGTCAATGCAGAGTGCTTTGGGTACTCAATTAGACATGAGTACGACATATCATCCCCAGACTGATGGACAAAGTAAAAGAACCAGCCAAACACTCGAAGACATGCTTCAAGCCTGTGTTATAGATTTTGGAAAAGGATGGGAAAGACACTTGCCACTGGTAGAATTTTCCTACAATAAAAGTTACCATCTCAGTATTAAGGCAGCACCATTCGAGGCACTGTATGGTCAAAAGTGTCGATCACCTGTCTATTGGGCCAAAGTTAGAGATGTCCAACTCATCCGACAACGCTTGCAAGCCGCAAGAGACTGGCAAATGAGTTATGCCAATGTAAGACGAAAGTCTTTAGAATTCCAACTTAGAGATCTTGTTATGTTAAAAGTGTCACCTTGGAAAGGTGTCGTCCAATTTGGAAAGCGAGGAAAACTTAACCCCCTGTACATTAGACCGTTTAAGATCCTTAAAAGGGTCGGCCCAGTGGCATACAAACTTAAGCTTTATGAAGAACTCAATAATGTCCACAGTACCTTCCACGTTTCTAATTTAAAGAAATGCCTATCTGACGAATCCCTCGTCATTCCAATGAAAGAGCTTCGGCTCAATGACAAACTCAACTTTGTGGAAGAACCAATAGAAATCATGGATCGAGAAGTCAAACAACTGAAACAAAGTCATATTCCTATAGTCAAAGTAAGATGGAACTCTAAAAGAGGACCAGAATTCACGTGGGAATGCGAAGATCAAATTCATGCCAAATATCCACATCTATTTCCAAACAACACTCCAACATCCAACTAAAATCTCGGGACGAGATTTCTTTAAGGTTGGGAGACTATAACAACCCACAATTTTCCTCAGTGTAATTTTCCACCTATTGTATCAAATATACCCATTTTCACAGAAATATTTTTGTTTTATTCCATCCATTATGTAACGTAACTTACATTTCCAAAGTAAACGAGCTCACACACCTACCAATGCCAATTCCATCAATGTTTATGTCAAATGAACGTTATAATATGTCAAGTAATATGTTCTAATATCCATTTATACCACATATGTTATCTATTTAACGTACTATCCATAATGTTTATTATAGAATGGACTTTATACGTTAACGTTTATATCAAAACCCCAACTACATGTAATGTTTCCATAAAATACAAATGTACAAACTAATAAGGCATGCGTACAAGTTAACCATGCACAATATTTAAAATACATTTCCCTCCATTTTTTTCAAACCCTACGTACCACTATTTAAAGCTAAAGTACAAGTCGATTAAGCACGAGATTCAAATTTAACCATTTCCCTCCAAACTAATATACACCATTCATACCACCCTTTAAACCTAAGTTACAACTCTCCTAAGCACCACATTTAAATTAAATCTTCCCTCCACTCCACTCATACTCGTGTATACCAAACAAAACCCTAACCCAAAACCCTAGCAAACCCGATTACACCCTAACTAGTTAAACTAGTTTCGAACCAAGCCTAAACCAAGCAAGCACCCTCCACCATGATGCACCACCTTGTCACCACCCTTGTGCCCCAAGTTAAAGCCTTGTTACCCTCCTTTCACCACCATGTTGACACCTTACCACCACATTGTCACCACCTTAGTTAACCGAACCCTCCTCACCTCCATACACCTCTCTAAGCTAGCTTATAGCTTCCATTAGTCACTAGTTGCTAAAACTTGGTCACTACTCTTCCTTTGCCCTATAAATAGCTGAAACTCATGGACACTTCCAAAATTCACCATTAAATCAAACACATACTCAAAATGATGTTCTATCCAAGCCCTAGAAGAGAAGAAAGAAAGTATTAAGCTAGTAGAAGCCAAGGTTTAAGGAGAAAGAGGTTCTTGATTCATCTCCAAAGTTTTTGATTCATATCCAACCATTTCGACCCATTTCGAGTACTAGTAAGTCTCACAACTCGTTCAATAAGCTCTTAATATGTATTAGATCATTTATAAGCTTAGATTAAGCCATTTATTTAAGCCCTTGAATCAAAGAGTCATTCGTTTGGTTTTCCTAAACCAAACGTGCCCTTTTTTAAGCTTTAAAAGAATCATTTTGTTCTCTGATAACCTATAAGCTATAAGCTAATCTCATAAACTATTTAAATAAGCTATACAATCATTTTTATGAGTTTTGAATCAAACCCTAAAAGCTATAAGCTTTCGACATGTAAATTCCAAACCAAACACACCCTTATTGGGCCTTAAAAGCCCATAAGCTATTTTGATAAGCCATAAGCTTTAAGCTGTGGTAATAAGTTCAAAAACATCTTTTATAAGCACATGTAAAAAGCCCTTGAACCAAACCCCAAAAGCTATAAGCTCTCGGCTTATAATTTCAAAACCAAACGCACCCTTATTGGGATAACGAGCCCATAAGCTCATTTTATAAGCTACAAGCTTATTAAATCCACAAAACTAACTTATTTCAGCTTATTGTGATAAGCTAAAAGTTGCCAAACGAAATCGGATTCAAAAATGCAAAGTATATGGATTTTGGACTAAAAACGCAAATCGATATATGCATGAGGGGTATATGTTGTAAATTTTGAAACTATTAAACTTTTGGGCCAAAAATGTAAATACTCTAAAGTTTAACTACAAGGACCTATTTTGCCAAACTTTAAAGTTAAGGGTTAAAGTGTAAAATAATAGATACCAAGGGTATATATTGCCATTTTCAAATTCTTGAGGGTATAAAATGTAATATTTTTATATTTAATAATAAAAATATATTTAAACATTATAAGACTCGATTTCATTAAAACCCGACACATTTATCGTTCATTCATCGATCGAAACATATAAAAATAATTATGTTATATATTTAACATAATTTATCATCCACTAGCTTTTGAAGAAACTTAAAAAGATAAAATCTTATCATTTAAATTATAACGTATCACGTTACTAGGGAATTTCATGTGAGGGGATTTCATTTGGGTAGACGTTTTGACGAGTTGCTGGATTTACGATTTAAAGTGTCCTAGCTCCTCAAACGTTTACTACATGACCTCTGGATTATGATAGCCCGAACAGTGATACGATTATTTAATAAACCAAATTAATATTTACATTAGACTTTATGAAATAAAGTTTTGAAATATAAACAATTGAACTAAGACTTGACATATTACCCCAGGTTACATGACGAAGTTGTTTACTTCAATTTGATTTACTTTTGCTATAAATCAGATTTCCCTGTTAAGGTGAGTTCATAGTCCCACCTTTACATGTTTTCTAAACTTCGTGGGGAGATACATGCTATAAACCATGAATACAAGTATTTTCCAACTGTGTGCTATTCTAATATATTATTTCCTAAATTACCTTCATTTTCTATAAGGCCCTACTATCATGAACCGTTAATTACTTTGCGAAGTAAGCGCGAATGCCATGAATAGATCTATTGGGACTGAACTTCCCCGTCCATGTTCTGGTACATACATGGCCAGCAGACGCATTTCATTTGAGGAACTCCGGGTGTTTGGCAAAGCACCCGCTTGGGGCAACAACTTATGAATAACATTTACTTAATGCTTCGGTGTCATGAGCTTAGTGCAATAATATAATATTGTTTACCTTGATAATTGTATACGTTGCAATTATTACTATTACATTGAATTATGATGACTTAGTATTCACTATTTCATTACAACCTATGAATTTACTCCAAAACTTTGTGCTGACCTTTTTTGCATGTTTATCTCAAGGTAAACTATGCGTTTAATGCACGGAGTGACATGGACTTGAAGACGTCCAAACTTGTTATCATTCAACCTTTATGTTTTAAATGTATTTTGGGACCTCCTTTTGTAAAACTCTGATATGATATTGAATGATAACTAAATTTTCCAAACGTCTCTTTATAAGTCGTTTTCTATGATTATGACTGTTGATTCATGAAGTAATACCTCATATTTAGCTTCCACTGCTATGTGAATTATCGAGGTGTTACAGCAAACAACCCAATCAACATCAGTATATGCAGTAAGCTGAGCAGTAGAAGATACATGAAGCTGAAGACCATAATTAACAGTACCACGAACATAACGCAGAATGCGCTTCAAAGCATTAAAGTGCGGCTCATGAGGATCATGCATATAAAGACAAACTTGTTGAACAACATAAGATAAATCCGGTCACGTAAAGTAAGATACTAAAGAGCACCGGCGAGATTGCGATATAGTAGAATCTGCAACAGGATCACCATCAGGACCAAGCTTGGATTCAGTATCAACATAAGTCCGATACGAATTACAATTTTGCATATGGGCCCACTCAAGAATTTCCTCAGCAAATTTAGACTGCAGCAAGAACATGCCAGAAGCAGTCCGCTGAGCGGAAATACCAAGGAAATAGTTAAGAGAGACAAGATCTGTCATAGCAAACTCACTGTGAAGCATGTCAATAATACGTTGTAATAGAACTGCAGAAGAAGTTGTGAGAATAATATCATCCAAATATAATAATATATAAGAAATATCAGAACCCCGATAGAATATAAATAAGGACGTGTCGGTTTTACTGTGCTAAAAACCGATCCGTGTAGCAAAGCTAGCAAAGCGCTACCTGTTTAAGCCCATATAACGAACGCTGCAAATGACACACATAATTCGGGTGAGTAGAATCAACAAACCCAGGCGGCTGATGCATATATA
>BQNB010014368.1:24933-75242 GCA_026074375.1 Tanacetum coccineum
TTTCCATAAATAGATTATGTTTATTTTACCTTATGTATATTTTCTCGTTGGTTTTATATAAAAGTTATTTATATAAATAATAGATCTTTCCCCTAGGACATTGTGAGTTGCACAATGGTCTCTAAACGTTTCTCAAAACATCGTGAGTGATATGATGGTCATTAAAACTATTTCATAAATTTACATTATACTATTTTACATAACATCGAAACTTGTCGCAGTCTTCCGACTCTATGTTATCATACTATCCAAACCCGAATGCAAGTTGAACCCCGTCCCTCGCCTTTGAAACCCCTACGTCGTCTCATACCGTCATCTAAAAATATGCCAATTAAGTTGAACATGACTTTAACACGTCACCTCGTAACATTTCACTTTTGGAAACACGACTTTAGGAACCTGACTTATTTTATTTTTTCTTTTATTTCTTTTGATTTGAAGAGAATGTCGACAACAAGACAAGGAATGAGTTCTGTGGAG
This sequence comes from Tanacetum coccineum, assembly GCA_026074375.1. NCBI lineage: Eukaryota > Viridiplantae > Streptophyta > Magnoliopsida > Asterales > Asteraceae > Tanacetum > Tanacetum coccineum. The sequence goes on from BQNB010014368.1 coordinate 25,414, forward strand.
ATTGACCAGATTGTGGCCCAACGAGTTACTGATGCAATTGTAGCTATTGCTATCTACGAGACAAAAATCCTCATGACTCACGATCCGATGAATCAGGTCATACGACAAGAAACCACGATAGAAAAGAATGCTAACAACAAGAGGAAGTTTGAGAACCAACCAAAGGATAACCGTGTGCCACGACAACCACCCTGCAAGAAACCGGGTGTGACAAGAGCTTACACTATTAGAGCCAATAAAAGGAGGGCTTATGCTGGGAATTCACCTTACTGCAACAAGTGTAAGTTGCATCATGTTGGGTTGTGTATTGTGAACTGTAATAACTGTAAGAGGGTGGGCAACATGAGTAGGGATTGTAAGGCATTCGTTGCTGCAATGAACCAGAGAGCCCATGTAACAAATCCGAAGGCTACCATCACTTGCTATGAATGTGGAAGGCTAGGACATTTTAGGAATGAATGCCAGAAGTTGAGAAATCAGAACCAAGTGAACCAAATTTGGAAGGAAAAAGCTCGCGAGAACTCTAGTGTCATCAAAGACAAGACCAATGCTTAAGAAGAGATCTTCCCGCCTTACCTAGTGACCTAAGTCAAAGTCTTCTTAGACTATATTCGCATTAGTACTTTTCTATAAATTTTGTATTGAGTGGATGTTTTAAATTTCCTGTTAATGTAGGTGTCATGACGATTCCGTCAGTTACACTTAATTTCTCTATTTATTTATGTAAGCTACTCCTTAAATTACTACCATCTTATCAAATCATTCTGCTGCTAGCATTTTATAAACTATTCTTGTGCCATTTCGTAAGCAATTTTGTTGTCATCCTATAAACCATTTTGTCATTTTCTTAAAAATTATTCTACTATCATCTCACAAACTATTTTCCAAACCATTTTACAAACTTACTTGTTTTCATCTTTTAACCTATTATGTCGACGTTTATAAACTTTTGCCATCGTTTTATAAATCATTTCGCTAACACCTTATAAACTATTTGATATCATTATATAAACCGTTTGTCAACATCTTATAATTATCCTACTATTACCTCATAACTTATCTGGCTATCATTTAATGAACGAATTCATTTCCATCTTATAACCTATATTACGGTTATTTATGAACTCTTTTGCTACCCTATTAAAAGTTACTTTGCAGTCATCTTACAAACCATTTCGTTGTCACCTCATGAACTGTTTCGTTGTCATTTATAAACTATTTCGACGTCATCTTACGAACTACTTCATGTCTTTTATAAACTATTTCGTTGTCGCAATATAAGCTATTTGGTTGTCAACTCGTAGACCATTTGTTACCATTTTATAGACCCTTCACTCTTACACTATAAACTGTCACGTGATTTTCTCGTAAACTTTTTTTTGGTATCACTTCTTAAATTACTTCTACTAAGTCTTACAAAATATCTTGTGTCGTTATATAAATTACAATGTTCTCGTTTTCACAAACTATTTTTCTACCTTAGAAACAACACTGTTTATACCATACAAACTTTTAAACATAACACTAGTTTGACGAAACGAGCATTTTATCGTTAGTACCTAATTATACATAGCCTGATCACCTATGTATAATTCAGGAAGGACCATGTCATGCTGAGAGTAGTCACCATAAAATTTTGTCAATTTACCTTCACCTTCCATTTCTAGTTTCTTTTCTCTTCATTACAATTTCAAAGGGGATATTTTCTTCCACGAATTCGTGTTTTGCCAATACTTTGCGTGTGTATTGTGAGTTGTGTTGGTCATGAGTATTTGTATTCATAAGAATCATAACTAAGTGGACTTTCTCATTTTTATTATATAGGAAGATTATACCCTTAGCCAAGAGACTGAAAGCACGTCACTTGTAGTCATGGTAGTTACAGATTTTAGGATTCTAGAACATAATAGACTTATCCTCATTCGTTGGGTTAGAATCAAGAAAATTAGGAAATTTCTTCACCGTCCAAGTTTCTAATGGTCATGAAATAAGACAAAGGACATAATTAATGCAAGTACCTAGAACCAAGCCGACAGAAATTTCATACCCACAGTTTTTATCCTTCTAAGTGACATCGTCCCATCTATCTTAGACATTAAGTACCCTATTGAGCTAGTTAACGGAAGGCTAATAAGATCTGATACCGTACTTAGAGACTGTACGTTAGGATTGTTAGGTCACCCACTCAATATTAACCTAATGCCAGTAGAACTTGGTAGTTTTGACGTCATCATCGGCATGGATTGGTTAGCGAACCATCATGCGGTGATTGTTTGCGATGAAAAGATTGTACAGATTCCCTATAGAGACGAAGTTTTGATAGTTCAAGGTGATAGAAGTGGTAAGGGAAAGAAGTCGAATATTGGGCATTATATCGTGCACTAAAACTCAAAAATATATTAAGAGAGGTTGCCCAATTTTTCTAGCACAAGTTACGAAGAAGGAAACCGAAGACAAGTAATAGGAGAAGCGACTTGAGGACGTACCGACTGTACGGGACTTTTCGGAGGTTTTTCCAGAAGACTTGTCTGGATTACTGATAAGTGTAGAATACACATATCCATTTATGCTTAAAATAGCCCAAATAAACCCAAAACAGACCAAAATTGGTAAAAAATCTGCTTGACTGCCAGAATTGTCTACTCAGCTGCAAGAACTTTCTGACAAAGGATTTATAAGACCAAGGTCCTCACCCTTGGGAGCCCCGGTCTTGTTTGTCAAAAAGAAAGATGGATCATTTTCGGATGTGTATCGATTACCTGTGATACTGAATAAGCTGACGCTGAGAAGAAATCGAAATCCATTCCGATAAAAAAAAAATGAATCGACGACTTGTTTGATCAGTTGCAAGGGTCAAGAGTCTACTCTAAGATCGACTTGAAATCTGGTTATCACCAACTCAGAGTTCGAGAGAAAGACATTTCAAAGATAGCGTTTAGAACACGCTACGGTCATTATGAGTTTCAAGTGATGCTGTTGGACCAGACGCAACGCACCGCGGTATTTCATGATCTGAAGAATCGGGTGTGTCAAAACCGTACTTATGATAAACGTGATCGTGATGATTATTGATGATATCTTGATCTACCCCAATAGCGAGGAAGAGCATGAAGAACATCTTAAGTTAATTTTGGAATTGGAAGAATTGTACGCCAAGTTTTCGAAGTGTGAATTTTGGTTGTCGAAGGTACAATTTCATGGTTCCCAGACTGTGATTTGATAGTAGAAGATCATTCACGTGGACCCTAAGACTGAAGTCAATCAAGGATTGGAATCGCCAAGACTCCGATAAAGATTCATCCAATTTCTAGTTCTTAGCTGGCTAATTCCGGCGATATAATCGCAGGTTTCTCAAAAATTGCCAAACCTATGACGAAGCTGACTCAAAAGAATGCGAAGTTTAATTGGAGTGAAAAGGCAGAAGCTGCATTTCAACTATTAAAGTAGAACATATGTTTGCACATAATCTGCCTTACATGAAGGATTAAAACTTCGTGGTTTACTGTGATGCTTCTCGTAAAGGATTAGGCACAGTTTTGATGCAAAGGGAGAAGGTCATAGCCTACGCGTAACAACAACTCAAGATTCATGAGAGGAATTACGCTACACATGACTTAGAGCTTGGATCTGTATTGTTTACTCTCAAAATGTAGAGACATTATTTGTATGGCACGAAATGCGTTGTGTTCACTGATCATAAGAGTTTGCAGCATATTCTCGATCAGAAAGAGTTGAACATGAGACAACGTAGATGGTTAGAGCTATTGAGCGACTACGACTGCGAGATTCGTTATCATCCAGGAAAAGCGAATGTGGTGGCGGATGCCTTAAGCCGAAAGGAACAGAATAAGCAACTACGAGTTCGAGCTTTAGTTTTGACGATTAATCTAAACCTTCCCGTGCAAATTTTAAACGCTCAAGTTAAGGCAAGAAATGAAGAGAACTATGGAACCGAAGATTTGGGTGGTATGATTAAGAATCTGGAGCAACGTACTGATGGAACGTTATGCTTGAATGGGAGAATTGATACCTTGGTCGTGAGTTTAATTAAGAGAGTTGATTATGAATTGAATCGAATAAGGTCAAAATATTCAATTCGATCTTGATCAGACAAATTGTACCAAATATACAGAAACTATATTGGTGGCCGAATATGAAACAATAGATTTGACCCACCGTACTCAGTATATGTTTGACCGTTGCCAAAGTCAAGGACCGAATACCAAAAACCATCCGTTTTGTTGTACAACCTATGCTCCGATATGGAATAGAGGAGAACATTACTATGGATATGATTTGAAACACTATGAAGCTGAGATTGAAGCAATGAATTTGATTTTAATCTCTATCCTAAATGACATATATAACTCTGTGGATGCTTGTACTACTGCACAAGCCATGTGGCAACGAGTTGAACGCTTAATGAGAGGAACTGTACAAAACAAGGTTGACAAGGAAACACGTTTCAATAATGAGTTTAATCAATTTGAGTTGCTGAACTAGCTAAGCACTTGAGTACCTACAATCGTTTTGCTCACTAATGAATGATATGAAAAAATGTCATCATATTACACAAAAGTCACCATTAACACAACGTTCCTAAATTGTCTACAACCTGAATGGCTGAAGTATGTTACTCAAGTTCGTCTTGCAAAAATATTGACTGAGGATTCGTATGATGATTTGTTTGATTACCTTTAACAATTTGAAAAAGTGGTGAATGCATCTAGAGCAAAGAAGTTGGAAAAATCACATGATCCTCTTTGCGTGGTGTCACCCACGGAGTACCTCTTCTAGAACTACCACACCTTACTATATCACACCATCCTTCTTCAGTTAGTTGATTATGATTATATTAATCAAGGGTATGCGTACAAAACACTCTAAAGATCCCCTCACAACCAGCACATGATTTAACTTGATCCGGCAATCACTCACATCTTTAACCACCCAACAAATACTTGTCTTCGAACTTCTGACCAATAACCGAAATCAAGCAATTGTGATTTCAAGCTGACAGAGTGACAAAATCAGAGCAGGAATCTGGTAACGATGGCATAATTCAAAATGATACATATGTATACAAGATGGAAGACATTGAGTCTTAACAAATGTTCAATGTTTGAGTTTTTTTATGATGCTGAAAAACACACAAACGAACTCTTCGAACTACGGTCTCAGGAACGCTATGTTCAATTCTACAACAGCAGAGAGAATTACATAATCTCGTAATTGTCCCAAATCCAGAAGTTTGTGATTTCAAATTACTTCATGGAACAGATTTTGTTAGAAAAACATGATAAAGAAGGAGTAATTCTTACCGATGAATAGAATGATTTTCTTTTTGCTGATGCTTCTCGGATAGAAGAAATTGAGGAATTAAATGCGAATATATGCTTGATGGCCCGAATTCAACCAACAAACTTTGATTCTGATGAAGGACCAAGCTATGATTCTGGATTTCTCAGCGAGGTACAAACACCATCCACTAGTTATGTGAATCCATTATTTGCTAAAGATAAACAAAAACAAAAGTATCCGAAGCAACCTAAAATTATTAACAACACAATTGGTGATGATCAAATTAATAGCAATATTATATTTGATGAACCAAATGAAGATGTTAATAGTGACAGTGTTGAATACGATAACAATGTTCAAGCAGTCAATGAATTAAGAGCATAGCTAGAAATGCGTTAAAGGAAGCAGGGAAAACAACAAAAAATTTGCTAAAAAAGGTTCAACAATGAAAACATAATATTAACTAAACCAGCTTGAAGTCATAAAAGGAAAATGTTCAGGTTTTTAAAATTGCCAAAGAAAAATAACACAACCCATTTTAACAAATATATGAGACTGATCGTAAAAGCAAGACGATTTGAAAAGGAGATCCACAAGCAAAATTTATTCAAAGATCGAGACCTTATTCGATGAATTAGAACAACAACGTGATAAAATTATAGTTGATCTGTTGTATGAAGAATAAAAAGACAAACTGTGGAACTACTAAAGACACAATCAATTTGAAACCAAAAATGAGATGTAAACTAAGATAAGCTATCAATGACATAGTTCAAGTATCTTGAAGCCAAAAGCTTAAAAAGAATGAAGGTTAGTGTTAAAAATAATAACTCCATACTAGGAAGTTAATGCTTGCACCAAAACCATGGACCTTTAATGATTCAAAAGTAAAACATGGTTTGGGGTACACAAATCCTTATACTCTCAAGAAAGCAATTTTCTCATATATCAAAAAAAAAATTTTTATATGATGCTTCTTGCCTTGAAGTGATTCTAAAATTTATGTGAATGTTAGAGTAATACTGCAGATATATTGATGATGCAGACCAAATGTCAAATTAAAAAAGAAAAATAGAAATCACAAGATCCAATATAGCTATTTGAGAAAAAACCAAATTGTTTTGGACAAATGAATACAAAAAGTTAAATGCACATTACGAAGATTATGTTCACAAAAGGAATTCTGTTGAACAAAAATATTCTCATATTCTATTCTATATTATTCTGAAAATTCTTTAAATGCAAGTTCACCATCTTCATTTTCTAAGACAAAACCAACTGTCGCACCAATGCCAACTGCAAATCCAATGAAACTGGTTTTGAATAAAATGGAAAATGAATTTCAAAAGTTGTTTGCATTATTACAAACAAATTCTAAACGTGAAAGCATTTTCTATACTTCTTCAAAAGAAATACGATTAACCAGATTTTGTCAACAAGAAGTGAAACCACTTCTTCATAAGTTGCATTTGAATTTTGAAATTTTTAAAAGATATAAAAGAGATGAAAGATGTTTTTGAATCAACAGAAAATGATCTTAATGAAACATGGAAACAAATGAACTTTTGAAAGCTCAACTCTTGAAATCAAAACTCAAGCATGAAATCAAATGTTGTGTGTTGTTGAGTCATGAGTGTATCAACAATAATGTGCAATATGAAGTTGATAAAATTCAGATGGATTCCATTGAAATTCAAGAGGGAATGTAAAAATGAATAAACATTCTTAAAAACGTTGTTCAAAGATGTCAAAAACAAAGTCTTGATTTTAAATTACAATTACAGCATGAAAAGAAAAGACAAAAATGTGAATCTTCTTTGAAAAACGTTTGCAAAACCTGGTGGATATCAAAATGGAAAAGCTTGAGAGTGGCAACGTGTCTTTGGAATTTCAAGTACAATCTTTGATAAAGGAACGAGAAAATGTCAAATCAGAATATCAAAAACTTTTCGATTCAATCAAAAAGACACGAACTCAAACTCAAAGCGAAATCAATGAATTGATATGAGCATGTTAATCAAATACCTATGGTCAAGCAGAAATAACTTGCACATTAATCAATATCTTTTGTAAAATCAATATCTTAGTAACAGAAGCTAAACTAAAAAAAGTTGAAGAAAAAGAATGTAGCAGGTGAACACAAGATTTTGACAAAACCAATGTTTCTAATCAACTTCTTTGTGTTACATCGCTAAATAAACTAGTTTTTCAAAAGAAATCTGTTGCTCCTAAAACAGAAGAGATACATGTTTTGTCAAAAACAGTCACTTTACAGACTTCACCTAAAAAAAATAAAGATGTTGAAACAAACCAAAATGTCATAGCACCAGGAATGTACAAAGTCACTAAGCATCAGGAATCAAATACAAAAAGATACTAATAGTTCTGTATACTCTTCTAAGACTGGACTTGCTGCTCTCTGTGTTAGAAGACCATTGAATAGAGATTCACCATTGAAGAATAGTGTCTTATCCAACACTAAGAAATCATAAGAGAAAGTAGAAGTTTCTGTTAGGACAAATAAAAAGACACATGTTACATCTCAGAATGTTGTTTCAAACAAAAAGATTGTAAATAATGTGGATGTTAAAAACGCTATTAAGGGTGTGTGGGTTTCGATGGGTAAAAAGCGAAAAAGTATTTGTGTTAGGTCTTGTGCTAAAAATATGCTTATTCTATGTCATGATAAATGTCTTGCGAATTATAAGCTGAATGTGCATTCGAAATCTAGGAGAGCCGTATTTACTACTCCGAGAATAGTAAAATCTAAGTTTAGATGCTACTCCCGTAGTTTCAAAAACTAGGTTTTTTTGTTAAGACTACACAATCTGAGTCCTTAGACACTACTTTCGTAATTTCCAGAACTAAGATTGCTGCAGTTACTCCTTTATGCCAAAAATAAGGTCTCTTGTGTGTGTAAGTTAATTTAAGTAATTCTGCAATATAATTCACTTAGCAAATACATGAAGAATAAAATAAAAACTAGTCGAATGTGACAAAAGTGATACGAAATGAAACCAAACGTTGGTTGGTTTCCTATTAATACAAATATGAATGTTGTTCATAGTCAAAAAAACTGTTAACCCATCGGCTTCTGTTAAAAAATGGGTAGTTAAAACGTCTACTTGTCCATATGTGGTTTCTTCATGTGATGCAAGTAGTTCAAATCGTTCTATAGATTGTTGATAATGGCTGTTCAAAGCATATGACTGGTGATCATTCACTGTTGAAAAATTTCATTGAGAAATTCATGGGTACAGTCCGCTTTGGAAATGATCACTTTGCAGCAATCACAGGCTATGGTGATTATGTACAAGGCAATATCACTGTTTGTCATGTATATTATGTTGAAGGCCTAGGACATAACCTCTTCAATGTAGGATAATTCTATGACGGTGATCTAGAAGCATTGCTTTTTGCTCCAACGCATGTTATGTCTGCAATTTGGTAAGGATATGATTTGCATACAGGTATTCTCGTGAAATCTAAATTTGTATACTAATCTCCATTTCGGGGATATTGCTGCTTCTACACCCTGTTTGTCTTCTCTCCAAAAGCCACTACAACAAAGTCATGGTTATTGGAACCGAAGGGCCTTTCACATCTAAACTTTGGTAACATAAACTAACTTACCAAAAATGATTTGTTTGATGGTCTTCTTAAATTCAAAACAAGTAGAAGATCACCTGTGTTCTACATGTGAGCGAGGGAAAAGCAAGAAATCTTCTCATCCACCTAAATTGGTTCCAAGCACCCATTCCAAATTAGAATTGCTACATATAGACTTATGTGGGCCAATGAGGGTACCAACCATCAACTGAAAGAAGTATATTCTAGTGATCGTTGATGATTATTCTCGATTCACATGGGTATATTTTCTTCACACCAAAGATGAGACTCCAGAGATCCTAAAGAAGTTTATTGCTCAAGTTCAGCTGAATTACAATGCCAAAGTTCACAAGATTCGAACAGACAATGACACTGAATTCAAAAACACAATTCTTAAGGCTCATTATGAAAAGTTAGACATTATGCAACAAATTTCGACTGCTCAAACGCCTCAACAAAATGGTGTTGTTGAACGCCGCAATCATACTCTTGTCGAGGTTGCACACACAATGCTTATCTTTTCTCGATTACCAGAATTTCTTTGGGCCGAGGCAATTTCCACCGCTTGCTTTACTCAAAATAGATCAATCATTCATACGAGGTACAACAAGACTCCATATGAACTTCTTCATGACAGAAAACCAAATGTGGAGTAACTTAATGTATTTGGTTCACTTTGTTATCCAACAAATGATCGCGAAGACCTTGGAAAGATGAAACCAAAAGCAGACATTGAAATCTTTATTGGATATTCTGAGACATCCAGAGGGTTTCGAATATATAATCGTCTAACCAAAAATATTATGGAAACCATTCACGTCAAATTTGACGAGCTTACAACTATGGCTTCTGAACATGGCAGTTTAGAACCCGTTTCTCAACGATTCATCAATGATGACTCATCAGCAGAATCAATGAATACTCCGTCAAAAGAAGATTTAGATAATTTGTTCGAGCCAATGTACGACGAATACTTTAAGAAGCGATCTTCTGATGTGTCCATCAATTCTGCTGCACATCAAGTTTAGAATCATGAAGACTCACCTTCGACATCTTCAATCATCGTTGAAGAACACGAGGCTCCTCCCATTGTAACTACATCCAAAGAATAAACTTCTTCAATCTACTTGAATGAGGCTAATGAATTCAATCAAGAAGACTCTGCAGATTTTGATGATAATACGGTCTTTGTTCCATATGATGCTCTAAGAACTTTGAGGAAGCAGAGTCCATCTACAACAGCACTAGACTCATCAAATAGCATGAGTTTTCCCCAAGTCCAACCATTGAACATATATCAGGACTGAAAGCTTATTCTTTAAAACAAGTAATTGTGACCCATCAAACCTGAGTGACTCGACAAAGACTTCACAAGATTCGAGGTATGACATGTATGCATTAACCTTTAGTACTCTCGAACCAAAGGAATATCTTAAGAAGCCAAGTCATATCACAGTATGATATACATCAATCAATATGAGATGCAAAACAATTTGAGAGATTAGATGTATGGGAACTAGTTCCTAGACCAGACGGAAAGAATATAATTGCTGTCAAATAGATCTGGAAGAATAAAAGTGATGCAGACAACATTGTTATTCGAAACAAATCTCGTCTTGTTGCAAAGGGTTACAAGCAGGAAGAAAGCATTGATTTTGAGGAATCCTTTGCTCATGTTGCTTGTCTTGAAGCCGTCAGGATGTTCGTTGCTTTTGCTACACATAAAAACATCATAATCTTTTAGATGGATGCTAAGACTGCATTTCTCAATGGTCCATTGAAAGAGGAAGTTTATGTTAGGCAACCTGATGGATTTGTCGATCCATATTTTCCCGATCATGTTTACAAGTTGAAGAAAGCATTGTACAGTCTCAAACAAGCTCCACGAGCATGGTATGACAAACTGTCTTCCTTCCTAATTGAACATCAATTCACTAAAGGTATTGTTGACCCGACTTTGTTTACACGACGTCACAGGGGAGAGATATTACTTGTTCAAGTATATGTCGATGACATCATTTTTGGTTCCACAAATCCGGATTTTTCAAAATGATTTGCAAATCTTATGAAAAATAACTTTGAGATGTCTATCATTGGTGAACTAAAATTCTTTTTAGGACTTAAAGTTCATCAATCACCATGTGGTATATTCATTAGTCAGTCATAATACGCAATTAAGCTTTTAAAGAAACATGGTATGGATGAATGTGTCTCCATGAGCACACCTATGGCCACTGAGAGATTCGATGCTGATTTACAAGGCATTCCTATTGATCAAACGATTTATCGTCGAATGATTGGAGGGATCATGTATCTAACAGCCAGTCGACCAGATATTTCATTCGCCACCTTTGTTTGTGCTCGTTATCAAGCACGTCCTACGGTCAAACACCTCAAAGAGGTTAATCGGATCTTTCGGTACCTAAAACAGTCCTTAACATGAGCCTATGGTATCCAAAGGATTCTAGATTTGGGCGGGTAATTAATTTTACTATCCGTCGCCGAACCGTACTAAAAGGCGGTAAGGTCCGGACATGCGGTTACCATCGTAATAAATTAAAAAAAGAAAAAAAGAAAAAAATCAGTGATCGGTACCCGCGTTTTCGTGTCACGGTTAACCGTTTTTGACGTTAATAGAGTTTAATCCGAATAAAAAAATCATAGTCTAGAACATAAAATGTATTTCAAGTAAAAATAAATGACGTTGAATTTTAAAAGGTTCAATCAAAAAAGAAATCAACACTAAAGTAATTCGTTACAATAATGGCATTCAAAATATTCTAATATAACGTATTTACAAAAATATTACTCGACGTTAAATAATTACGACCACATTAATCAATCTCACACAAAATTTTTATAAATGTTTAACTTTATGAGACATGGTATGGATGAGTGTGTCTCAATGAGCACACCTATGGCAACTGAGAGGCTAGATGTTGATTTACAAGGCACTCCTACTGATCAAACGACTTATCGTCGTATGATAGGAGGGATTATGTATCTAACAGCTAGTCCTCTAAACATTGCTTTTGCTACTTTTGTATGTGCTCGTTATCAAGCACATCATACGGTCAAACATCTCAAAGAGGTTAAATGGATCTTTCGGTACCTAAGAAAATACTATAACATGGGACTATGGTATCCAAAGGATTCCGGATTTAAACTAATTGCATATTCAGATACGGACCATGCAAGATGTAAAGATGATTGTAAAAGTACATCAGGAGGATTGCAATTTCTAGGTAGAAAGCTCGTGATTTGGAGTTCAAATAAACAAGATTGTACTGCGATGTCTACTGTTGAGGCTGAATAAGTTTCCTTGTCTGCATGCTGTACACAAGTTATTTGGATGCGTACACAACTGTTTGACTATGGATACAAGTACAACCGGATTCCGGTGTATTGTAATTCCAAGAGTGCCATTGCTATCTCATGTCTAAGACAAAACACATAGACATCCGGTATCATTTTATTAAGGAACATGTTGAGAAGGGTACTGTGGAAATTTACTTTGTCAGGACAGAATACCAACTTGCGGATCTATTTACTAAAGCTCTTCCAAAAGAACGCTTTGAGTATCTAGTTCATCGCATTGGTATGAGATGTATGACTCCAACACAGTTGGAAAGACTAACAAAGTCATCTTCTTGAAAAAGATCATACATAAAAAACATGTAAATAAATTTTTCAAAAACAAAAGAAAAATTTGAAAAATACAAAATTTCAAAAAGATTTGTCATATTTAAAAAAAACATAATTTAAAGATCACATGATTAGATTCATGATTCCAAGTTTATATAAAAAGCTTTCAATTAAAAATACGGAATCATAATCTAAGGGGGAGTAATTGAATTTTTTTCATTCATATACATCATTTCTTAAATAAAATAAAAACAATGATCTCTTACAAAAACTCAAATGTGGAAAAAGATGTATTTTCAAGGGGGGGGGTTTATTTTATATCAACCATCTTCATTAACAGACTAAGTGTTTAGCATGATTTCATTCCAAGGGGGAGTCTTTGTAAACATTGGTTACTTTTTGAAAACTCATCATTACTCGAGGGGGAGTTTTTGAAAAATAGAAAACAAAATTCGGGACGCAAATAAGTTAAATTTGAAAAAGAAACTACAGGGGCTGAAAGTGACATTTCTTAAAAGTGATATTCAGTTACTATAAAAGGGAACAAACATTTTCTTTTTCAATTTTTATTCATCAAGACCATTACCGAGTTTGAGAAGGAAAATCAAGAACGGTTTTCGAAGCTTATTGCAGGATCATTACTTCTTTTTTTATCTCAAACATAAGTTGTTAAGCATTTTGAATCAGATCTAACATGTTTTGACTTATCGAGTTTAAACTCGGTAACATTCTTTAATGCAACAAGATTTACAATCAAGGAAGATAATAAACAATGTTTATAGTAGAAATAAGTGATAAAAAAGCTTAGGAATGTTAACAGTCGCGAAATTGAAATTCGAAGTGTAATGTGTTTATCGAGTTTGATTATTATCAGGATTGATTGCTTGTCTACTGTTTGAGTCTGAAAAATGATAATAGAACATAAAACGAATCGAGTTTGGTTTTTTCATAAGTTAAAATGAATCATTGTTTATCTAGTTTGTGAAACTCAGTAATAGTCAAATAGTCAAACTCGGAAGGATCAAAAAGTCAAACTCGGTGGTGTCAAAAAGTCAAAATTCAGTAAAAATGCGTTTGTGGAAACGTGAAGTTGTTTTGAGAAAGAAATAATTTTGATGATTAATGCTTATGATGATTAATTCTTGAATGTCTGTGGAACAAAAAGATCAGTTTCTCATGTGTGGTGAAAAAATCAAATAATTTTGAGAAAGAAATCAAATAATTTTGAGAAAGAAATCAAATTTTTATGAATTCTAAGCTGTGGGTCATATATATCTATTCGTAATTGTTTAAGTGGACTAAGTCATGTCTGGTTTCGGCATTTTCCTGCAATAAACAGAATGATGAGGTGATGGACTTAGTGTCCCATTATTCAATTATTGAATTAGATATGTTTGTCTTCATTTTTTAGCTATCATGACAAAAAGTGAAAAGTGAATAATTTTTTATTTTTTATAAACTTGAAAATCTGAAAATCCAAATTCTCAATTGTTTAAAGTGGACTTAAAGTCATGTCCGGTTTTAGCCATTTTCTGCCATGAACAGAAGCGAAGTGAGTGACCATAGAGAGTCCATACACATAGATGGTTATATTGATAAAAAGATTCTCTGTTCTCATTATTAAACGAAAGTTTTAGTCACAAGATATCTTGAACCAGATACATAAAATACTGTTAGATGTTAAAAAGAACTCTTCACAAAACAATATTTTAAAAAGTTGAATGAATTTCTTTAATTTTCAGTAAAAGAGTCTTGATAAAAATCAAAAGAGAAATCACATCATTCTTGAAAGAGTATCATATCACAACAGACTTTCTGGTGGGATATTCTAAAAAAGAACGAAGAGCTAAATCCCAAACGCGATAAAGCAAATCAAAAGAATGTTCGACAAAGAAAAGCCAGAACACACAGAAATGAAAAATCAAAGAATAATTCGAATAAAGTGTATTGTGCAGGTGCTAGAAGAATGCAAGAACGAGCACATGAGAAAGAAATTGATCAAAAATATGTTCAAAAAGAATTGCCAGAACATATAAAACAGACAGAGAAGAAAAAGACAAAACATGTCAAATCAATACGTTTGTTAACTAACATCTTAATCTCATTCATTCAGTAATCATCATGCACAATCAACAACATGCCAGTTTGAGGTTTCATCTAATGAACTATGTCCTCCAAACAAAAGATATGATCTTATGGATGCTAACAAGAAAGTCGATCTTGAAAATGTGCAATGCCCACCGGAAAGCAAAATTCTGACGAACATCATCAAGAATCATCCATTATGATTCAGCATTGCAAGCTACTTCTCCATAATTTAATAGTTATTTTTGTACCATGGAATTTATATGGCACAGTTTCTGGCATAGGAAGACGGATCAAAGTATAGGCTCAAGTTTATGCTGGACAAGAAAGAACTTTCTCTTACACCGGATGACTTCAGAACACTCTTTCATCTACCACAAGCAAATGACAACAATCATAATTCATTTGTGTCACCACTATCATTTTCTGACATGGTTCCATTCTATAAACAACAATTGGGCTTTACAATGGAGCTGAAGACATCATCAAGCTTTAAGACAACTGGTCTTCTGCAGCCATGGCAAACATTATGCAAGATATTTTCTAAATGCTTGACAACACGTGTCACTAGATGGGATCAACCGCCATTGCAGAATATGTAAATGATGTATTGCTTTGTCAATAACATTCACATGGATTATGCGGAGTTACAGTGGGAAGGACTTTACTATTCTTTTCATCATCTAACATCTTTGATTCCTTATCCAAGATTTAAAAAGATCATCATTAGTCCTTACATGAACCAGTTTGCCAGAAAATTTCAAGACATGCTCGTGACATGTATCACAACCTGCAAGATGATGATATAATGAAAAGTATCTTTAATTCAGGGAGACACAAAGATAAAGTTGGCATGCAAATTCCAAATTGGATGATCATTGAAGAGATGAAGCACACGGAGCATTATAGGATGTATGCAGAGGTGTTTGGGTTAGATGTTCCTCTGACTCAGTCAAAACTAACCGAGTCTACCCAAGGAACACATAGGATACCTAGCGCCCCTAGGTCACCTACCCCTAAAAAGGATACACCAGAGTCAAGTGCTCCAAAATGATCTACTATGATTTGTTTTTGTCTTCCTGAAAGGAGATCTACACGTCTAACTCCACCGGCTCTAGTGCCAACTATTGATAAAGCAAATGAGATGATCTTACAAGATATATTACAAGTAAGTCTTGATGAGCACAAAATTCGAGAAGAGCAAGAAGCTAGAGAAAATGTAGAACTGGTCAACAAGCACTTGGCGTCTGAAGAGATTGAAAGATGTATGAATGGATCAAAGAATGTATTGAAGATAGTTTAACATACAAGGAATGATGAACAAAGATACCCGGTAACTATGGGTTAGAGCCAGGGGTGGATAAGAAAGATCCCAATGTGGAATCACTAATGTGATGAAGAGGTGGAAATTACTAATGTTGTCATACCTGTCAATGTTAATGAAGAGGAGGAAGAAATAACTGATTAGGCGTATAATTAAACGAAAGGGAGAAAAGGAAGATTGGTAGAGTTCTAGGAATACACAATTCCCCACACCAATTAGATCTCCTAGGACTCATACTAATCTCGTATCTTCGGATACTGAGAAACTCTAGGAATTGACGGTAACTGATACTCAAACAACATCATCATCAAGATCACCCAACACCAAATTGTCTAAAACAAACCGACTTCTATCATTATTCAAAGCCAAACCTGCTCGGTTCAAACGATACAAAGATTTTTTTCAGGAGTTACAGGGACGTTATACATATTTGTTTGGACAATCTCAAGAGAGATTTTTAATAAGGAAATCAATCGAATACCTTGCTGATCAACTCCAAGAATAATGGTCGAATCATTACCCACTATGGTAGATACGCATATTAAGGAGCAGGTTAAAAAGTAAGTTCCTGAGCATGTTTTGATCAAGTTCCAGTTGTATTGTTGCGAAGACGATTCTGGAGAGACAAAAGACTAAAGAAGATATGGAACGGATGATTACTAAAGCTATTTTACAAGAGCGCGGGAATATACAAGCTGAAATTTCCTCACAAATTTAGAAAGATTGATAATCAGATCCCTTCTCAAGTTGATGCGTCAGTAAGACGTTATATGTCTGGCCACATTCTTCTTGTTCATCCAGCTCAATCATAAACACTCTCTGTTCCAGAACAACAATATCAATTGTATCTTTCCATGAAAAACGATCCTCAGTTGCAGCAACAAGATATAGCAATATGGCTTGCACTTCAGATGAAGTTTGAGAATCTTCAGGTACCACAAACTACATGTAGACCTTCTGTCGTTCGCCCAAGAGATCAGGACGATCCTCATGATGATGCTCATCCTGAGGGGGAGAATAGTGCAAAGCGGCAGAAGACATCTGAGTACGAAGCATATGTGTCTGGAGAGTCATCATCTGGACAAGTCAATGAAGAGGAACGAGGTCCATCAACTTTAGGTAATCAAGAGCAAGTAGATGATTATGATTTTTGGACTGATTCTTATGCTTTAGATGATGATGAAATACCGACGAAGCAAGTGTCACAAGATATTATGGAAGAAGTATCACTGACTATTGATGAAGCAAAGTTAAAGAAAATGGCTGATGAGATGTTGAGACAAATATGTAACTTCAGGAGATAGCATCAAGTATCATATTGATCATATGAAAGAATTCTTGAAAAGTGACATTGTTTAGGAAAGTAGAAAGGAAATTCTTGTCTCTTTACATCCATGAAAGACCACACCTCTAGTTCAAAGCTGTCAAAGAGATCCTAAAGCTCCAGCACTATCTCTAATAAATCAAGATCTTTTGTATATGTAGAAAGGAAGTTTAGGGCCCAAGAAGATAGTATTGTCACTTTACTAGTTTCCTACAATTATTTTTAATGATGATGATATTGAAGAATGAACTTCCAGATGGGTGAATAAGTGTATTAAGAAATTTAATCCTTATGCTCGATATGGTGTTGAACATTGGAAGAATCCTCATGCGAAGATCTTCTACAAAAAGAAACAGAAAGAGCCTGGAAAACCAAAGGAAGGGGTTTATTCAAATTCAAAGATCATTCAAGTCATCAAAACATACTGGGAATTGGGTCATGAGCACAAGTTTATCACAGAGATAGTTGCAAGAAGAGCTAATGAGTTGCAATGTGTCCGAACTTCCGAGCTGATTACAAGATCCATAAGAATGATTATTGAGGATATGTATTTGGCTGATTATGAATGGTAAGGTTTCCTGCCTAGCAGAAAACAGGAATGCTATGGTCTTTATTCAGTATCATCAAAAGTTCAGTGATATGGGAATGAGTGCAATGATTTTCAACGTGTGAATTTGAAAGTTACAATAGAACGTTTAACCATCCTGCAACAATAATATCTTCCTAGGATGAGATAAACACAAAATATTCTCCATCATCTATGAGCCCGTGCATGGAATCATATACAAGAATATCAAGAAAGAGAAAAGGGTGATGAGACATTCAGAGATTCATAAGTTTTGTGATGCGACGCTGAACAGAGTATTAAAAGGATTAAAGAGTTACAATAATGATGTTAAGTTTGGCTATGTACAAAGAGATCTCACCGATGATGAAATTGAATATCTGAAATTGTTTGAAGAAAAGATTGAAGTAAGATTGAAGTATCGTAATCAAATGAGAAGATGAGAGATGTATGTGAATGGAAGACCACTTGGACCTCGAAGAGAACGCCCAGAATAATCGACCCTTAGGGGGAGATTGTTAGGTTCATAAAAAGTGTTGATTATGTGGTTTAGTTATATTTTGTTTAGAATAAAGTAGCTTGTAATAAGGTATATTATGCTAAAAGAAAGAAATAGCATAATTACCAAAGAATAGGGACTAGAAGTGAAAAATAAAGGAAGGGGAAGGCTCCTTCCTTTCTCCTATAATACCCCCCTAAACATCATAAGGGTGATGCCTTGTAATAAACATTTTCCTTTTCCCTCCATTTTATAACATTTGAATTTTGGAATACTTTCCCTCTTCTACTATTCTCTCTAAGCTTTCATGGACAATATGTATGATTCAAGATAAACAAGACCTAACAAAAACCATTGGCAGGAAAATTATCTGAAACATCATTCCAGTTCTAGAAATAAGAATTAAAGGTGAGATGGCCCAGTTATACAATAAGAATTAAGGAAATTTGAATTTAATAATGAAAAGCACAAACCTTATAAGGCTCATCAACATTTACATTCATACACTGACTGACCCCTTCCATAGACTGCTAGATAAACAGGAACATTCTCGGATCGATTGTCGGTCTGAAAATAAATTAAATAAGGATATTTGTTCGGTAACAAGACAATATAAGATGTTATGTAAAGGAGGTAACCTGATCAAGATGATCAACATTAGATGGACCAGGCTTTAGTTGTTTGGTAATTTGCTCAACTAAAAGTAAACGACATTGCAGATCAACGATCATCTGCTCTTGTTCTTTGATAGTTTTTAAAAGTTCATCTCTCTCTTGAATATCTTCTTCATCCACAGCTCGAGTAAGCACATCTTCTTTATCAATAGCTCGAACATGTACCTCTTCTTTATCAACAACCCTAGAAACCTCATTACAAACACGTACCTCATGATGAACCTCTGTCCGAACACGGGTATGGACACTCTTGGAATTAATAATACCCCTTGTAGCTGATCTAAGTACTATTATTGAAGGGGTGGACTTTTTAAAATAATCTAAACTAGATCTCCACCAAAATTCATTCATCTCAATAGCTGATGGGGTAAGCTTGTTAAAACTTAAATTTTATTGAATAAAACAATTTGTCATAACTTGATTTCTCAAACTTTAAACCATTACTCCATGCAACACTACGGGGGATCATATTCTTAGATTTACGCCGCCAATGGAGTGAATTAGAGAAAGTTTCCAAAGCCTATATATGTTATAGCATACATATCAGATAACATTTAATAAATGGTTAAACAAAGTGAATGGAAAAAACATAATGAATGAACATGAAAGAAACTAACCTTCAATGGAAAAACAAAACCATGCAACACATAGTTGGCCTTGTATTTTGGATTGCTTGCCAACTTGTCTAAATGGAATTTCCTGCGATCTACAGCTACGTTATAAACCCTCTCATGAAAGAATGACTCATATATATTCTCCCCATGGAAAATGCATCCATTAATAAAATCATCTAGCTAAATTTACAATGGGATTTGTAATTACATTGCTCATAGCTCTGACCCAAAAAACATAATCTAGATGCAGCACAACAAACTGTACATCATCCTCATCATCTAATTTATTAAACTTAACATCTTTATTAATAAGATTTAAGAGATGTTCTCCTTTTAAGTTTGAAACTCTTAGGAAAACACGATTACGGAATTCAGAATGATCTTCCTCTTTAGGGTCTATCTCCACTTTTGAATTAAAAAACATACCATGGATAATGAAAGGATGAGGAAGATCCTTGAAAACACGGAATCAAACATACGGGCACTTAAAACTTGAACAAAGAACCTACACGATAAAGCTTATCAATTAACCCATAAAGTCCTCACTAATACAGGAGAAAAAGTCAAGGCAATAACGACATTGGGTAAGGAAAACATATAGGAGCCGGTTCCTCATGACTTATCACCTACGCCCTTTCTAGGACATTTGAAGGAACAAATGGGAAGCCCTTACAGAACTCGTGAAACCATTCACATGATTGAAAATCCTGAGGAAATTCATAGCGCGAAAGCTCGGGAAGAGGAAGGAGACATGGATGTCGGTTGGGACATTACAAGTAAGGATGTAGAAAGTCTGAGCCAATTTCTAACACCCACCATACACACTTTACCCAACCTTGAACCATTAGTGCAACCATATATACCACAGGGACCAGTCCATGATAAGGATAAAATTGTAAGGGAAAAGGAACAAAATTATGATATTACTCTAAATGATAGTGTAATGCAACTTTTGACCCCTCAGACGGTTCACATCACACCACCTGACGATGATTATGTAGCATCGGCTACAAATCCTATGTCTAACAAGCAATTAGACAAGTTCGAGGAGGAATTTTCTCATATTACAGAGGTTGCCAAAAAAGAATATGATAATCTTGTTATATAAACATATGATTGTGAGACCTTCATTTGGAAATTACTCAACCAAGTGAGCCAATCATCAAAGGAAATGAAATCTCAGCAGCAGTATGGTTCTAATTTATCATTCCCCTACCCAGTAGCAAATCATGATGTTCATTGCTACTCTCACTCGTACTTAATCTCGAGTGAGGGGAGGAACACCTTATTACTTGGCAATTAAGGGAGGATTCAAGCTTGTGACTCAAATGAAACAAGTGCTTTATGGGAGGCACCCCATAACTATCTTTCATTCTGCATATTAGTTGTTTGCATGTTTCTTACTTTGTTTTGCAGAAGCTAGGAGGCAATTATCGAGATCGGCTCGACTCATAATCATGTGGTAACTTTGCTGAATTTGCAGCAGTTACGGCGTAACAACTTTAGTTTACGCCGTAACCATTATAGTTACGACGTAACCCATTTCACGGTTACACCGTAACACATTAAAACTTAAAATTTTTACCACTTGATTACGACGTAACCACCGGAGTTACGCCGTAACCTCCTTCTGAAATCTTAAAAATTTAAGTTTTAAACATGTCTAAACCTTGTATATGTAAATGGACTTTGTGGGTATGTTCTCTGGAAGCCCTCACGAGACTAAACTCGTCCACTTGGGCCACCAAGTGGTTTAAAAGGCTTGTTGCATATGCTAAATGCAACCGTGATTCCTACGAAAGTGAGTTAGGTTTGTATTTCCTGTACACTTCATAATTCTTGTAGAACGATTTTATGCTTTGGTTTGTTTTTGTGATCACAGGGGATAAAGAGCTTGCGGGAAGACGGAAATAAAGATTTCTGCCAAATTTCAAATTTCAAAGCAATGCTCAGGGAGTTTCTTGTCTTAATTCTACTCTTTTCTTATTATTTTCATTTCCTTAATGTACAATAGGGACATTGTACAAATCAAGTGGGGGGATGGGAGTAGAATTAATACTTGACGTATGTTTTGCCTTTGATTTTCTAGTTTTCTTTGAAAATTATGCCAATTTTAAAATTTTTGACAAATTTTTCTTAAATATGAGGATAGAATTAATCTTTGCCGAATGCACATTACCCTTTATTACTATTTGGTGAGATTTAAGCCTAATATTCCGTTTCCATCATATTACTCAAAAATCCACCAAAATATTGAGTGTGCCGGTAGTATTGTAGACTTTAGAACTTGGCCTGTACATCATTTCGAGACCTAATTGATTAGCAGGAATAGATAGTTCAAGAAGGCAACACTTAGGAAAATCACCAAATAGCCTTTTATGTTGTGCGTTTATCGGTTGTTACAACAGACTTGTCGACCTCAAGTGATTAACCCTTATGTTGCACTCTTAATTGTGGCAAGATACCTTTGACACCCATGTTAAAACAATCTATGTTTTAAAGCCTCATTCTATATGTTTTGTTACTACCTTTCACCTAAGCCTGTCTGTAGTTCTTTTATTTTTCTTTGTGTTGAATTCTCTGGCTACTTAAGTCCATGGTTCGGGGGAATGGGAACGAGAATTATATACTTTCGTGGAAGACTAATCAGTTATGATCTATCAAGACCCCATTGTTTACCACCTACTTTTCGACATTGTTTAATCTTAGGGGGGGGATGTATGTGTAATATCGAATGTTCCAGGGGCAATAATTAAAAATATAAACCCCTGTAGCATTTGCATATTTACCATGAAGAAAAAAGGGTGCAACAAAGGGCCATCCATGTGCTAAAAATGTAAAGATGGTGCAAAATAAAAAAATAATAAAAAATAGAGCTAGTAGCCCATTATTACACCAAATCATACCGATACTTATGAAGAATGGAGCTAGTAGCCCATTATTGAAGATCGGATTTTCAAACTTTGACTCTTGGACCCATGGATGGACAGTAGCTAGTTATGACAACCTTAGATTGCTTTAGACTGTTTGTTTTGTGTTTTTATTAACAACCATTAAATGTGTATCCCATGTCTATCCTAACCCTTTATCACCCTTTAAAACTATATTACCCTTGTTGCCTTTGAGAGTTATTTAGACCCTAATTCTAACTGGTGCAGACTTGTGTACTTTCCAAACTTATGATAGAATACATGCTATGACTATGCAATTGAGCAATCACCCCCAAAATGAAACACTTAGACTAGTGGAGAGCTGAGTGACTTTTTATCCCCTTTTCGTGAGGTGTTCGGCTTTGATATTTTCTAGCATACGAGTTTTATAAATTCATTTCTTGAAGTTATTCTCGGGAAATCTTTTTATGAAATGTTCTAACAGGTTCTACTTAAAGGCAAGTAGAAGTCAAGTGGGAGATATTTGATAACATCTTATATTTAATAATGTTTTACTAACACTCGAAAACGAGATATTTTCTATCATTTTGTAGTTTT
The DNA here is from genome assembly GCA_026074375.1 of Tanacetum coccineum. Lineage (NCBI taxonomy): Eukaryota > Viridiplantae > Streptophyta > Magnoliopsida > Asterales > Asteraceae > Tanacetum > Tanacetum coccineum. The sequence continues at coordinate 48,542 of BQNB010014368.1, forward strand.
CAGATGAAATGCAGGAATGTGACAAGAAACAAGGGAAAAAGGACTTAAAGTGTAAATTCTGAAGGATGTTACGACGTAACACCAAAAATGGTTACGCCGTAACATAAATTAAGCAAGTTCGAAGATCAATGAAGACTTTACGGCATAACACCATATCTAGTTACATCGTAATCTTATATTTGGAAGGAAAACTCGTCAAAGTTATAGTTACGACGTTACACCTTATCCAGTTACGCCGTAACCATAAAGACCCACAAATATGGAATGAAGATCACATACATATGGAAGATGTATGAAGGTTATGGCGTAACACCATATATGGTTACGCCGTAACAACTGCTTAATTATGGAAAGCCGTGTAAGTTGGTTACGGCGTAACACATTTATTGGTTACGCCGTAACAGGTTCGATATCTATAAATAGAGGCCTCATTCAAGCTATTCCGACATCACTTCCTCCACAGCCAATTAGAGAGGCGACAAAGGCTTCAACTAGGATGAATTCCTTCCTGGAGTCATGAGAGATCATACTTTACTTACTTTTTATATTTAATCGTTCAAAATACGAATCCTTTAAGAATTATGAGTTTTCAATATATGATTTCTTCTATCTCTTACTGTGTTTCTGTTACCATGAGCGGCTAAGCACTTAAAGTTCTGGCCTAGTTATGAATTTACTTTTGTTATGATTGTTTCCTGTTAGATTATGATTTTGTTAGATATTCCTTGACTATCGTGTAACCCTGGGTTTTGGTAGTACGGGTGGTTCGGACCCTAGTATTCGCCCATTATAGATTATCTGTCATGATGGATACCATGGGTACTAGGGAGGGATCACTTAAACTCTTTACTGGTGTAGGAAACTGATCCCGGTCATCCGCTATTATCACTCAATACTTAAAAAAGCAAATGAACTTTTCAGAGGGGGTTAATAATTTTACAGGTTATTTGATATGTATTGGGAATAGTGGGATTTAATCACTGCAACCTGGTATTACCGACCTCCCAGATGATTCAGGACTGTTTCCAAATCGCAGGGAGCATAGGATAGGACTGTATATGCACTATTAAGGTCGATCGACCTTAGAACAGTAATTGAAACCATAGTTTGACATTGCCACAGGATAATTGTCTTATAACATTAGTAATGAAGTAATAGGTTAGCTCGTTTTGTCTCTTGGATATCTCCTATCATTTTAATTTCAGTTATTTTATTGTTTTTCTATTTCATTCAATTAAAATCAAAAACTATTTTTAAAATGTGATATTTCAAATTAAAACTAATTACACCTTAGCTCTTGGGACGACCTCGGATTTATCATTTTATACTACCCACGATCGGGTTCTATGCCCGTTAGTGCGTCGTTAGGTAGATCGAGTTTTATAAATTTAAAACTTGTTTTTAAAAATTATATTTAAAGAAAATATGCATCACATATACATATACATATACATATACATATACATATACATATACATATACATATACATATACATATATACTTTGTTTATCTCTTAAAAAAATCTTGAAAATGTTAAAGAAGCCGTGATCAAAATATATGTACTTATCATTTTTTTCAAAGCTTAACACTATAGGGTGAGGTAGTTCATAAGAAAACATCATGTGCAATTATATCTATGTTGTGTGAAACATTGGACATTGACATAAGTTATTCGTTGCTTTTTGGAATGCGAATTTTTGCAGTACCCTGGAAAGTAGTGTTGTTCCAATATAACCTGACAATTTTTTTTTCAAATGACCTTCTAGATCGCGCATGGTGGGGCGCGATCCACATTTTTTGTATTTTTTTTTAAATTTTGTAAATTAAAAAAATGAGCCCTAATTTATTTATTTTTTTGTAGATCGCGCAACCATCATGGCGATTCACATTTTTTTTTAATTTTATAAATTAAAATATAAGAGTCCTAATTTATTATTTTTTTGTAGATCGCGCAACCATCATGACGATTCACAATTCTCAATTTTTTTTTGCAATTATGTTGAAAGATTTTTGTATATAGATTTAGGTATTGTTTTAGGGTTTATGGTATATGATGTTGTGTTTATTGAAAAATTTGATCATGGACAATTTTGCGTACGTATTTGGTTACTCATATGTTTTATTTAAAATTGTTTATTTGCTAATCTGTGTAGTCTTTGATGAGCTCTACTTAGTGAATTAAATTTTTTTTAAATTAGTTTTAATATGCATAAGATATGATGGTGCAAAGTGTGTCAGTTGGTCATTTTCTTAAAAAAAATTCGGAAAAATTGTATTTTTATAATCCTAAAAAATAGCAAATTAAGTCCTAAAAATTTAGAAAAATGATTTTTAAACTTAGAAAAATCTAAAATAACATAAAAACTCAGAAAACTATTTTTAACTATTTTTAAAATTAAAATCTTATTTTTAAAATTAAAAATAAAGGCTTAAAATTGAAAATTAAAATCTAAAAGTGTTGAAAATGATTTTTCTGAATGTAAACCTAAAAGTATTTAATCTAATGTTAAAAACTATTTTTTTGTATTTTTATAAAACTTTTTTCTATTTTTTTTATGTATTTTCGAAAATTAAAACCTTAAAAAATGATTAAAAATAATCTACTAAATGGAAAAATATGAAAAATTCAAGAAAAAATCCTAAATGCAACAAAGTTCAAAGGAAAAATAAGAAGGAACCCCCAGCTTATCTAATAAGCTGGGGAAAAAGCTATAAAGGCTACGACTTTTTATAAAAAGCTAAAAGGAAAATGAGTATAAGAATTAAATAGAGAGAGATGCTAACGGATGAGCTAATGAAGCATGGTGGTAAAGTGTGTGTGTTTCGTGTGCAAGTCGGTAACGGGTTCAAGGTTGGTATACATCTTTTTTTTGCATTTTTTTTTATTTTTGCAAACTAAAAGCTAAAACTTATAGAGAACACAATTTTAAGCACTTTTAATGAAAAATGTATAAGCTAAAAATGAGAAATAAGCTCTCTAAGAGCTTATGAGATCACTGTTCACAGAAAGTGAGCTTTTGAGCTCACTTTAGCTTGATTGGACTTATAAGCTTGCACTAGGCTTTTAATATTCGTGATTTTTGAATAGCAAAAGCTTTTTGATCTTAATGATGGATTAAGCTAAAAAATGATAAGATATATAGACTAAATCACTTACAGGCTTACTAAAACGAAAGATCAAAATCAGTAATCAGAAACTAAACACTTAGAAACTCAAAATCTATAATAAGCATTAAGTCATTAAGCGAGTCAGGGCTGAGCTTAGAGGACTCAACAATTACTACTAAGCTTGAATCCAAAATTATTAAAATAACTACTTTAAAGCTAAGTTTCCAATTTAAACGCTTAAACTAGTTACTAATGTTTTTGAAATCTTTTAGATTTGATGATCTTTAATGCTAAATTATCTGACAAGTTAGCTAGATTGGAAAACAAGTACTAATCTAATTACTAACCTATATGTATCTATAAGCATATTCGAGTTTTGAAAGCTAAAACTATTTAATCTTCCTAATTTTGATAAAGTAAGCAGTTATTAAAACGGCTTTAATCATGCTGATGCATTAAATTAATGGGAAGAACAAACATGCAGGAGTCTCAAGTGCTCAAAAACCTACATTAGACAACACTCCAATGAGTGTGTCTAAACAAGACAAATGAATTCCAAGCCTTAGATTGCTTGGATCAAATTTTCATAAGCAAGAATAAAAGGAAATCCCCTGGTGCAGGAAACAAAACGATTTGGTCTTCAAATGCTTAAAAGTCTAAACTAATATCAAACATTTTAAAACCTTTCTAAATGATTATCCAAAAACTGTCAAGTGATTTTTACCAAAATTATTTGACTAATTTGGACGTAAACAAGCTTATTCCAAAAACACTCATTCTTTGACTTGACAGATTTGATTTAAGCTTATAAATTGAAAAAATTCATTTACAAAAACCTTAAAACCAGATTCACTAGAAGTTCTTACAAGCTTAATAAACACATTTCAACCTAATTCTAGCTAGGATACTTAAGATCTAAGGAGTTACACTAACTATTTTTTGGTTTTTATGATATTATGAAAAATTGAAGAGAACTTATGTCTACACTATATTAGCTAAAAAAGATAAAAGATGTAACTAATAAGCAACAAGGAGATGATATACAGACTGAAATAAGCAAGTAGATAGCAGTTAAGCAACTAAGCAAATCTACCACTGTCAAGCAATTATTTACTTGATATTAAAAGAGCAAGTTTTTAAAAGGAAAACTTACAAAAGGGCTTCAGCTAAACAGAAGTTATCATACGCTAATTGAGCACTCTAAAAGCTCTAGCGTATTCTATTGGACAAGCTAGTAAAGTCCAATGGGAGGCTTTCCAAACCTAGCTTCCCTTCCATAAGTCCAAGTTTAATAAGCCCCCCCGGTAAGTTGAGCTGATCATTATGATTAAGATATTATTAAGGTATAATTAAGCTTAATCACTAGCTTATAGACTAGTGAGAGCTATTGAGAGCTTATAGGAGCTTATCTATATAATTCGAGGAGTAGGAACTTTAAGACTGATTAGGAAAATGAGATGTAAACTAAAATTTAATTGTATTAGTGAATGAGTCAATACTTTGAAAATGGAAATGGACAGTTTACAAAACTAATTAAGCTAAAATTAAGCTAAACTAAAGCTAGGAAAATAAAAAAAAGAAAAACTCCTTCTTCTGTGTGTGAGAGTGTGGGCTATTTATAGCAATTCAGTGAAGGTTTCTAAGCTCTAAACTTGCTTCACCGCTCCATTTATCATATCCGTTACGATTATACTCAATCAGTGGATCATTCAAATTATGCCTCTTGGATTTCAAATGATAACTCACCGATTGCCAGCGTGGCATCCGTTGTCGGTTTCTGATTGTGTTTCTCTCTGATGAGTTATAGTGCAAGTTATCCCTTTCCATGGCTGTCTCTTATGTCCACATGTGATCTTTTGCTTAACTTGACCATATAATGATTGTCATTTTTCTCCTGCCATTATGATTACTTGTCCACTTCATTGTCCTTTCCACCCCTTTGATTAGTAAAAGCCCTATGATTTTGAGTGTGTGGTAATTTGGGGAAGAAAGTGAATAGTAATTATGTTCTTGGCGCCATTTTTTTCTTTTTTAACTGAAAAAAGGGTAAACGGGGGGTGTGAGTTTGGAAATGTGGCCAAATGAGTCCCTGTCTTTGCGTAGCAAAAGTCCTAGTATAAATATCTTTTAGATTTGGCAAAATGGCCCCTGGACTTTATATAAAAAGGTTATGGATTAATGGTTCTTGGGTAGCCGGAGTACATGATAAATGGAATTGGACTTTGTTGTTTTGTTTATTGGATCAGGGTATGGTTAAAAAAAGGTTTACGGCCATTTAGCTTGGGATATTTATGTAAAACTTTTGGAACTTGGGAGATGTTTGGTAACTTTGGAGTTTTTGTCCTTTTGTTTTTGACTTTTGTTGACCCATAGTAGACTAAGAGTTGACTTTTCTTGGCTTTGGCTTTGAATCCTTGGCTTCTTTTGTGCTCTTCCGTTCCCCGTGTCCGTGTTTGCCCGTTTTTGATGGTTTTCTTGTAATTTTTGATATATCCGTACCTGCACACACAAAACACAAAAACAAGTATATCTTTGCCATTTTAAGTCTGTTTTGGGTCATTTAGGGTCATTTTTGGTGTTAACGGATATGTGTATTTTACACTTATAAAAGTTAGAATTAAAAGCATAAAAGTTAACGGTAGTCATTAAAAAGCATTACAACATGAGAATCACTAGATCTCTAGTAGAAGTACATGTCAACCTTATTTAGACATATGAAAACATAGATATAACAACACACAACGACTACATGGTTAGCAAACTTAGGTTAAGCATAATGCTTTTAATGTTTCTGGAGGATCGTCATCAAACTGTGTTTTCTTCCATGATCTGAGAATCATCCATTGACGCCTTCAATTTTACACACTTTTTATGTCGGCATGTCATGCTATCTGGTGCGACTTATTAATAGATATGTTGGTGTATCGTGCTATACCATCAGATTGTTAATTTCTACCCTACGATCTGTAAACCTATCAGCAAAGCGATGCATCAAGGCTAAAATTTGTTCCTCCAAAATAGCTTCTTCATCAAGTTGCAACTTGTAGTTTCCTTAAGTCCAGTTAACCTAACGTTTTCTGGGTTACTAGCCATGGTAGAAATGAAAAGATAAATATTAATAACTTGTGTGGAATGATAAATGTTGTGAAGTAAAGGGAGTGCTATATATGTGTTATTTATAAGCAATATGTTTAGTTTAAACGAACAAGTTGTCAGATGTTTTGATATATCGCGTGTAATTTGAGGAGATAGACAGCATTGTCATGTGAGTTGTCTTATCTATTGCAGTTAAAAAAAACTTTGTGTTTCAATTTGTCATAAATCTCTGTGCAACTGTGCAGTGACAAATAGATGTTTATTGGAGGATTTTTTAATGCCTTTAAAGAATAAAAAAGTAACGATTTCACATAATCTATATTGAAAAAACTTATACATATGCATTAAACACATACATTTGTTGATTGGCAACCTTATTTAATACAATTGGATAACAAAACAACAGCAACAACAAGAACACACTGATTAGCCTTGTGGTCTTAGCAACTAATGTTATTATCTATTTTGCCCATGTAATTGTAAATGAAGTTTTGCTTTGCAGAGATCGCTCATAATCAATTGTTGTCTTGTTCGTAGAATGAATGTTAGTGTACGGATATCGCTCATGTGTCATAGAAGAGCATGTTAATCTAGGAATTTAAGCTTGTTGTAGGCATACGTTGCAACATTGTTATTTGTAACGAACGGATACGCATGCATCTATATAAACGTGCTAAGTTGCACGTCAATGATCTGCTAGTAGAGATTTGTAAATCGTATGTATTAAGGCTTGTGTAGGCTACGTTGCAAAATTGTTTATTTTGTATACGAACGGATTACGCGTTTCCTCTGTTTAAACGTTGCTATGTTGCACGACAATGATCTGCTAGTGTTTCTCAGTTTGAATCTCCCTTTGTAGTTTTAAAACAATTGCTTGAGTGCTTATTTGCCTCAATAAGCCATTAGTATGTAAAGTGGAGAGAAGAGTGTGGTTGTATGAGAGACAAGATTCTATTGGTTAGCGATGCATAGTTGATATAGAGGAAATAGTATGGGAAGTTTGTGTCAATAGAGTGAAATAGTCAAAAAACACTGACAAATATCATACATTTATAAGAGATAATTAACATTTTCATTGATAAGTCTTTATCAACTGTCATTCACTTGTGATAATTAAGGAAAGGGAGGAACAAAATGTGGTACATTGAACACGACATTGTTTACATCATAATTGAGTTACATGTAATATTTGTACCATATGATCTTTAAATGTTGACTTTGAAACTTTATTTTATTTTTTCGTTTTGATGATTTGATTGTAGCTTGCTACAGTGATTTCTTGTCGATTGTCTTTTCCTTCTTCCTGAAAATGATACCTCCATATGATTTCTTCATTGAGCTATTTGTTTTGAATCACACCGGAGGTTAGATCTATCTAGCGAACATGATACCTGGTTATTCTCGTTATTCAAAGTGTTCGTGTTCCGCCTATTCAATATTTTATTGCAAAGTGTAAATCATTTGTGTTTACCTCATTATAATGCCTTCATTTTACTTGTGTGGTCAGTTATGACCAGGTTCAGCTTTTCTGCAAGCTAGCATTTGGGAAAATATATTTGGATATAACAAAATCGACACCGATGTGGTCAATGTAGATTTCCAATTTGTACTGCGCTGAAGATATATCAAACATGACATGTGTATCATAGTTGTTTCTAAAGTTTAAGGTATGAAAATTCTATTGTGTGGTATCTTATTAATAAAAGGAGCTTGAATGTTTGTACCTAAATATTAATACCAAAATATTGTTTCAGATCTTGCTTAGTGTTACGAGTTTGGGTTGTGATTGTGAATGTTCCACGGTGTACGTAATCGTGTTATTTGTGTCATCAAGCACCAACTGCCCACTGTTATTATGACAACAAAATTGAAATACGTTGTCGTTAGGGTGTATTGAGGTTTGTGTTTATTATAACACTAGTCCCCCCGTACCCTCCCAACTCCGCTCTCACCCAAATCCGCTCGCGCTCACTGGTGGGAACCCTAACGCACTCAGCCTCTTTCCTCCTACAGCCCCAGTTGAGCTTGTTGTGAGAGAGATAAGGCACTATTTACTATGAATTACTTGGTGAACTATGTTTTATTAATAAAAATAGAAACCTCATACACCCTACACCGCAAAAACGTTTTCATTTTTGTGGTTCATATAGTGGTCTGTGGTGCTTGTTGACACTCATACACGATGAACGTCAAACGGTGGATACATTCAACATCAACATTCCAAGACTAAAACTAGCAGATCTGAAACAATATTTGTTTAATATTTTAGGTACAAACATTCATGCTCTTTATTATAAGATACCACACAATGGATTTTCATTAACCGTTAAACTTAGAAACAACTATGATACATCATGTCTGGTTGATATATCTTCAGCGCTAGTACAAAATGGGAATTCTACTATTGACCACCATCGGTGTTCGATTTTGTTATATCCCAAATTATTTTCCAAATGCTAGCTTCGGCAGAACTGATGAACCTTGTCATAAGGATACTCAATGTGAAATTGAAGGCATTATTAGGGCAGAAACACAAAATGATTTCACTTTCTATATTATATGTTGAATAGGCGGAACAAGAAACACTTTTTGAATACGTAGATAATCAAAGGTTTCTTGTTCGAACGATAGATCTATCCTCCGTGTATTGTTTACAAAACAATAGCTCATAGGGAATGAATCATTTGGAGTATCATTTTGATGAAGAAAAAGGACCAACGACAAGAATCACTTAGCTATCTACATCAATGCAGAAACGAAATAAATAAAATAAGTTCAATGTAAAACATTTAAGATTCATATGTACTAATATTCATGTAAACTCAATATGTGTTATCAATGTCTATTCAATGTACACCATTTGTTCCTCCCTTTCTTTAATTATCACAATCGTGACTGAAGTTGATAAGACTTTTCAATGTAAAATGTGAATTATCTCTTATAAAATGTATGATATTTGTCAGTGTTTTTTGATATTTCACTCTATTGACACCAAACTTCCATTACTATTCATCTATATCACAACTACGCTATCATCTACAATAGAAATTTGTCTCTCATACAACACAGCTTCTTCTTCCACCTTACATACTATATGGTTATGGAGCAAATAAGGCACTGTCATCGCAATTGTTTTAAAACTACAAAGGGAGATTCAAACTGAGGAAACACTAGCAGATCAGTTGTCGTGCAACTTAGCACGTTATACAGAGGAAACGCGTATCCGTTCGGTACAAATAACAATGTTGCAACGTATGCCTACAACATGCTTCATACATACGATTACACTGCTCTATAGAGAGATCCGTTGTCGTGCCAACTTAGCAACGTAATTTGTGGGAAATGCGTATACGTTAGTTTACAAATAACTATGTTTGCAACGTATGCCTACATAAGCCTTAATACTAAGGATTACATGCTTTTACTAATGACCATGGTAGCGGATATCAGTACCATAAAACATTCATTTTCGAAACAAGGACAACAATTGTTGATTGGAGCATATCTGCAATGCAAAACTTCTTTAACATTACATGGCAATATTGATTTATTAACATTATGTAGCATAGATGCCACAAGGCCAACCATGTGTGTTCTTGTTGTTTGCTGTTGTTTTGTTTCCAATTGTATTAAATAAGGTTGCCAATCAACTAGATTGTATGTGGTTTAATTGCTATGTATAAGTTTTTTCAATAGATTATGTGTGAATCGGTTACTTTTTATTTCTAATGCAGTTAAAAAAATTCTCAATAAACCTTGCTATTTGTTCACTGACATTTCACGTGATGTTTGACATGATTTGACTTCACAAATGTTTTTTTACTGCAATAGATAAGAAATTCAGTGACAATGCTGTCTATCACTTCAATTTACACGCGATTACGTAAACATTGACAAACTTGTTCGGTTTTATTCTTACAATTTATTGACTTTTAAATGACACATTATATGAAGCTCTCTTACTCACAAAACATTTTTATCATTCACACAGTTATTAATTTTATTCTTTTCATTTTCTACCATGGCTTAGTAACCCAGAAAACGTTTAGGTTAAACTGTCCTGTGAAAATACAAGATGCACTTGATGAAAATTTATTTTGGAAGGAACAAATGTAGCCTTGATGCATAGCTTTGTGATAGGTTTACAAAATCGTAGTGGTAGATTTACATATTCGTTGGTTTTGCTCGATCAACCCAACTTATCAATTACGGTAATGTACGCACTAGGATGGCATGACATGGGCCGACATGAAAAGTGGTAAAATTGAAAGGGTCAAGATGAGTTGCTAGGTGCATGGCAGAAAAACGACAGTTGATGACGAAACTACAGAACATGTAAAAGCATTTTTGCTTAACCTAGTTTGCTAAACCATGTATGTCGTTGTGTGTTGTTATTTTTATGTTTTCATATCGTTATAATATGGTTGGGACATGTACTCTACTAGTGATCTATGTGATTCTCTATGTTGTAATGCTTTTTAATGACTACGTTAACTTTATGCTTTTAATTCTAACTTTTATATAGTGTAATACCACATATCCGTTAACACCAAAATGACCTAAAATGGACCCAAAACAGACTTATGTAAATGGCAAAAAGATATACTTGTTTTTGTGTTTTGTGTGTTCAGGTTCGGCATATATCAAAAAATTACAGAAACCATCAAAAATCGCGGAAACACGGACACGGGGCAACGGATAATCATAAAAAGAGACAAAGAAGCCAAGGCATGTCAAAGCCAATTCCAAAGAAAAATAGTCAACTTCTTAGTCTGATATGGTTTCAACAAAAGTCAAAAAACAAAAGGAACAGAAAAACTCTAAGGTTACAATCAATCCTCAAGTTCCAAAAGTTACATAAAAGATCCTTAAGCTTAAATGGGCCTTAAACCTTTTTAAACATACACGGATACCAAATAAACAAAACAACAAAGTCCAAGCCATTTATCATTACCAGGCCAAAAACCTAATCAAACCTTTTTAATATAAAGTCCAGGGGCCATTTTGCCCAAATCTAAAGTTATTTTATACTAGGGACTTTTGATACGCAAAAAGGACAGGATATATGGCCACATTTCCATATCACACCCCCGTTTACCCCTTTTTTCAATTTTAAAAAGAAAAAATGGCGCCAGGAAATAATTACTATTCAACTTTCTGCCCCTAATTCACCTCACACTCAAAATCTTAGGGTGGCTTTTACTAATCAAAGGGGTTGGAAAAGGACAATTAGAGTGGTCAAGACATAAATGGCAGGATAGAGAAAATGTTCATTCTATTGGTCAAGTTAAGCATAAAGATCACATGTGGACTAGAGAAAGCCATGGAAAGGGATAACTTTGTACTTAACTCACTCAGAGAAGAAACACAATCAAGAAAACCACACGGATGCCACGCTGGCAATCCGTGTGAGTTATCATTTGATCCAAGGGCCATAATTGATGATCCAATGATTGGATAATCGTACGGATATGATTAAATGGAGCGTGGGAAGCAAGTTAGAGCCTAGAACCTTCAGCTTGCAGCTTATAAAATAGCCACACCTTCAACACACAGAGAAAGGAGTTTTTATTTATTTTTTTATTTCCTGCTTTAGTTTAGATTAATTTTAGCTTAATTACGTTTGTAAAACGCCTATTCCATTTTCAAAGTATTGTACTCAATTTCAGCTTAATACAATCAAATTTTAGTTTACATCTCATTTTCCTAATCTGTCTTAAAGTTCCTACTCTCATATTACTATTGATAAGCTCCTATAAGCTTTCAATAGCTCTCACTAGTCTATAAGCTAGTGATTGAGCTTAATTATACCTTATTTATATCTTAATACATAAATCAGTCTCAAACTTCCTTGATTATTAAACTTCCGTTTTCTGCAATGAACAGAATGAGGAGTGAGTGACTTATTGACCATTCAGTTGTTGATTTGTGGTTGATTGATTCTATGTTATTATTGTAAAGAAAGTTTTTGACAAAAGTTTTCTAGAAAAAGTTCTCAAAATTTGTTATTGTGTCAAAATGATACTCTTTCACAAAAACGGTTTTAAGAAGATGTATGATTTCTCTTTCAGTTTTCATAAAAGAGTCTTGCTTAAACTCAAAAAGAGAAATCTTCATCATTCTTGACAGAGTATCATGTGACAAAGAATTTCTGGTGATGATATTTTAAAAACAGAAAGAGAGCTAAATCCATACGCGAAAAAGCATATCAAAAGTGTGTTCGAAAAAGAATTGCCAGAACACAAAAATGAACAATTCGAATAAAGCGTATGGCATGTACTAGAAAAATCAAGAACGAGCATATGAGAAAGAAACTGATCAAAAATATGTTCAAAAAGAATTGCCAGAACATATAAAACAGACAGAGTGAAAAAAGACAAAAATGTCAACTGATGTTCATCCAGACGAATTGTGTCCAGACGAACTGTGTCCTCCAAACAAACAATATGATCTTATGGATGTCAACAAGAAGGTTGATCTTAATCATGTGTAGTGTCCACCCGAAAGCAAAATACTGACGAATATCATCAAGAATCATCCTTTACGATTCAGTATTGCTGCTTCTGCCTTTGTACCATGGATTTATATGGCATAATTCTGGCATACTTTAAAGGAAGATAGATCAAAGTTTAGGCTCAAGTTTATGCACAAGAAAGAGCTTTCTCTTACACTGGATGACTTCAGGACAATCTTTCACTTACCACAAGCAAATGATAACAATCACGATAGCTTTATGCCACCACCATCATTTTTGGACATGGTTCCATTCTATAAACAACGATTGGGCTTTACAATGGAGCTAAAGACATCATCAAGCTTTAAGACAGCTGGTCTTCTGTAGCCATGGAAAATGTTATCCAATATATTTTCTAAATGCTTGACAACACGTGTCACTGGATGGGATCAACCGCCATTGCAAATAATGCAAATGATGTATTGCTTTGTCAATAACATTCATGTGGATTATGCAGAGCTGCTATGGAAAGGACTTTACTATTCTCTTCATCATCCAACATCTTTGATTCCTTATCCAAGATTTACAAAGATCATTATTAGTCATTACATGAATTATTTTTCTTGACATTTCAAGGCGTGCTCGAGACATGTATCACAATTTGCAAGATGATGACATAATGAAAAATATCTTTAATTTAGGGAGACACAAAGATAAAGTTAACATGCAAATTCTAGATTGGATGATCACTGAATAGATGAAGCACACGGAGCATTATAGGATGTATGCAGAGGTGTTTGGGTTATATGTTTCTCTGACTCTGTCACAACCGACTGAGTCTACCCACGGAACGTATAGGACATCTAGCGCCCCTAGGTCACCTAACCCTAAAATGGATACAGTAGAGTCAAGTGCTCCAAAATGATCAACTGTGATTCGTTTTCATCTTCCTGAAAGGAGATCCACACGTCTTACTCCACCAGCTCTAGTGCCAATAGTTGATAAAGCAGATGAAATGATTTTACAAGATACATTACAAGTAAGTCTTGCTGAGCACAAAAGTCGAGAAGAGCAAGAAGCTAGAGAAAATGTGGAACTGGTCAACAAGCACCTGGCGTCTGAAGAGATTGAAAAGATGATGGAAGGATCAGAGAATGTTATTGATGATAGTTTATCCCCTAGGAATGATGAACCAAATATTCTTGGCATTAGGCTAAAGCCCAAGAGTGATAAGGAAAGTCCGAAGGTGGAGATCACTAATGATGAAGAGGTGGAAATTACTAATGTTGTCATACATGTGAATGTTAATGATGAGGAGGAAGAAATAACTGATGAAGTGTATGAATTAAAGTGAAGGGAGAAAGGGAAGATTGTAGAGGATTCTAGGAGTACACCATTCCCCACACCAATTAGATCTCCTAGGATTCATACTGATCTTGTATCTTCGGATACTAAGAAACTTTAAGAATTGACAGTAACCGATACTAAAACTACACCATCATCAAGATCACCCAGCACCAACTTATCAAAAACAAATCGACTTCTATCATTATTCAAAGCCAAACCTTCTCGTTTCAAACGATACAAAAATTTCTTTCAAGAGTTACAGGGACGTTATACATATTTGTTTAAACATCTGAAAGCACAGTTTCTATCAAGGAAGTCATTTGATACTCTTGCTGATCATCTCCAAGAAGTAATGGTCCAATCATTACCTATTATGGTAGATAAGCATTTTAAGGAGCAAGTTAAAAAGCAAGTTCCTGGGCAGGTTAGAGATCAAGTTCCAGTGTATGTTGCGGAAGGGCTGATTCTAGAAAGACAAAAGACTAAAAAAGAGATGGAACGGATGATTGCTAAAGCTATTTTACAAGAGCGTAGGAATATACAGGCTGAAATTTCCTCACAAATTCAGAACGCTATTGATAATCACATTCCTTCTCAAGTTGATGCGTCAGTAAGAAGTTATATGTCTGGTCACATCCTTCATGTTCATCCAGTTCAATCACAAACAACATCTGTTCCCGAACAACAATATCAATTGTATCTCTCTATGAAAGCCGATCCTCAGCTATAGCAACAAGACATAGCTATATGGTTGGCACTCCAGATGAAGTTTGAAAGACTTCAGGTACCACAAACTACATGTAGAACTTCTGCTGTTCGCCCAAGAGATCAGGACGATCCTCATGATGATGCTCATCCTGAGGGGGAGAATAGTGCAAAGCGGCAGAAGACATCTGAGTATGAAGCATATGTGTCTGGAGAATCATCGTCTGGACAAGTCAATGAAGAGGAACGAGGTCTATCAACTTCAGGTAATCAAGAGCAAGTAGATGATTATGATTTTTAGACTGATTCTTATGCTTCAAATGATGATGAAATACCGACGAAGTAAGTGTCACAAGATATTATGCAAGCAGTATCACTGACTATTGATGAGGCAAAGTTAAAGAAAATGGCTGATGAGATGTTAAGACGAAGATGTACTTCAGGAGATGAGCATCAATATCATATTGATCAGATGAAGAATTTCTTGAAAAGTGACATTGTTTGGGAAAGTAGAAAGGAAATTCTTGTCTCTCCACATCCATAAAAGACCACACCTCTAGTTTAAAGCTGTCAAAGAGATCCTGAAGCTCCAACACTGTCTCTAATAAATCAAGATCTTTTGTATCTGAAGAAAGGAAGTTCAGGGCCCGAGAAGATAGTATTGTCGCTTCACAAGTTTCCTGCAATTATCTTCAATGATGATGATATTGAAGAACGAACTTCCAGATAGGTAAATAAGTGTGTTAAGAAATTTAAATTCATATGCTCGATATGGTGTTGAACATTGGAAGAATCCTCATGCGAAGATCTTCTACATAAAGAAACAAAAAGAGCCTGGAAAACCAAAGGAAGAGATTTATTCAAATTTAAAGATCATTCAAGTCATCAAGACATACTGGGAATTGGGTCATGAACACAAGTTTATCACATAGATAGTTGCAAGAAGAGCTAATGAGTGCATTGTGTCTATTACCGAACCTGATTACAATAATCTCAATAAGAATGATATTGAGGACATGTATTTGCTGATTATGAATGGCAAGGTTCCTGACTATGCAGAAACATGGTTGCTATGGTCTTTATCAGTATTCATCAGAAGTTCAGTAATATGGGAAAGAGTGCATGATTTTCAACTTGGAATTGAAAGTTATCAACAAAAAGTTAATATCACTGCACCAATAATATCTTTCCCAGGAGTTGAAAAGCACAAAATGTTCTCCATCATCTATGAGCCCGTGCATAGAATCATATACAATAATAGAAAAAAGAGAAAAGGTTGATGAGTCATTCAGAGATTCATAAGTTTTGTGATGCAACGCTAAACAGAGTATTAAAAGGATTAAAGAGTTACAATAATGATGTTAAGCATGGCTATGTACAAAGTGAACTTACGAATGATGAGGTTGAGTATCTAAAGTTGTTTGAAGAAGAGATTGAAGTAAGATTAAAGTATCACAACCAGATGAGAAGATGGGAGATGTATGTGAATGGAAGACCACTTGGACCTCGAAGAGAACGCCCAGAATAATCGACCCTTAGGGGGAGATTGTTAGGTTCATAAAAAGTGTCAATTATGTGGTTTAGTTATATTTAGTTAATAGTCTTTATTTTGTTTAGAATAAAGTAGCTTGTAATAAGGTATATAATGCTAAAAGTAAGAAATAGCATAATTACTAAAGAATAGGGACTAGAAGTGAAACATTAGGAAAATAAAGGAAGGGAAGGCTCATTCCTTCTCTTATAAATACCCCCTCTAATCATCATTAGAGGGTGATGCCTTGTAATAAACATTTTCCCTTTCCCTCCATTTTAATAACATTTGAATTTTGAATACTTGCCCTCCTCTACTATTCTCTCTAAGCTTTCATGAACAATATGTATGATTCAAGATAAACAAGACCTAACAATATTTCATAAAAAGATTTCTCGAGAATAACTTCAAAAAATGAATTTATAAAACTCTTATGCTAGAAAACATAAAAGCCGAACACCTCACGAAAAGGGGATAAAAAGTCACTCAGCTCTCCACTAGTCTAAGTGTTTCATTTTCGAGGTGATCGCTCAATTGCACAGTCATAGCATGTATTCTATCATAAGCTTGAAAAGTACACAAATCTGCACCAGTTAGAATTAGGGCCTAAATAATCCTCAAAGGCAACAAGGGTAATATGGTTTTAAAAGGTGATAAAGGGGGTTAGGATAGACATGGGATACACATTTAATAGTTGTTAACACAAAACAAATAGTCTAAAGTAATCTAAGATTGTCATAACTAGCCACTGTCCATCCATGGGTCCAAGAGTTTATGTTTGAAAATCTGATCTTCAATAGTGGGCTACTAGCTCCATTCTTCATAAGTATTGGGATCACTTGGTGTAATAATGGGCTACTAGCTCTATTTTTCTAAGATGGCTTGGTGCAATAATGGGCTACTAGCTCCATTTTTATTTTTTTTATTTTGCACCATCTTTACATTTTTAGCACATGGGTGGCTTTTTCTTGCACCATATTTTCTTCATTTACTTCATAATATACAAATGTTACAGGAGTTTATATCTTTAATT
Source organism: Tanacetum coccineum (assembly GCA_026074375.1). NCBI lineage: Eukaryota > Viridiplantae > Streptophyta > Magnoliopsida > Asterales > Asteraceae > Tanacetum > Tanacetum coccineum. Next base: position 65,817 of record BQNB010014368.1, read on the forward strand.
ATTGCCCCTGCAACATTCGATATTATACGCACATCCCCCCACTTGAGATGAACAATATTGAAAGTGTTGATACAGGGGGTCTTTATAGATCATAACTGATTGGTCTTTCACGAATGCATATAATTCTCGTTCTCATTTCCCCCGAACCATGGACTTAAATAGCCAGAAATTTCAACAAAAAATAGTTGTCCCATAATTGCATCACCATAAAAACTTGAAAGTAAAGACTCCAATGCACATCAAATAAACCAAGCATCTAATTCACCTGAGAAAAAACATCCTTAAAAGTGTCCAACATAAAGTTGGAGAGTTCATAGATAGTTTAAATATGAACGTAAGTATCAACAAATATATATATCCACTGTGTCAACACATGTACCTGTGTAAAAAACATATAAAATATGCACGACCCATTTAATTAACAAAAGAACCTAATCTTATCCAAAGGATTTTTATAAATAATTCATGATAAAAATTAACGTCACTAAAATTTCCAAGAAATGTATGTGTCGGGGGGCCCTGTAGTCCCCAACATGATTCGACATGTTATAACATTCGTTCCCAGTGATAGCTAGTCACCCGAACGGGGGTTGTCAATCCCGAATAGATCTATTTTATATCATTCGCGTGGGACCCACCATTCCCCACGCAATAAGTTCGCTACCTGCGTATACTTAATTGCCTGAACAGGTATCACACCGTATATAACTATGTTCATAACGATTCGCGCTCACCCTCCAATTGATTTACAGTATCATGGACGCTGTGACAGTAAACTTGTGTATGTACCCGATTCGGGCAGTTATACAAATAATTGTTCCTCCATCATGGATGTTCCCTCCAAGAACACCGGGCAGGTAATGCAAGTTGGCGCCCGCATCGGTCCAAACAAATCGTAATCCGAAAATCATTTCAAATGTAAAGTATGCATTTGTGACCAAAAATAAAGTCAAACAATGTATCCCATAGCGAGCTATGCAAATAAGTATGTAAACCAATTTGAAATCAATCATGTAAATGTGTTTGTAATGAATTGCAAAATCAAGTATGTGAACCAAGTGTGTAGAATAGTATGTAAAAGATATTGTGAACAAATATGTAAACAAGTTATATTGAGCATGTATTCTCCCCCGAGATTTGTAAAGTAAATGTAAAACAAGTGAAAGAGGGGCTATAAACTCACATCGATGTTGAAGAACGATTGGCGAGAATGCGCATATTAAGCGCCAGGCAAAAATGAAAACTAAAACGGCTCGATCAAGAAGTTGCAACTAATCCTAACGGCTAAGTCCCACTAGCCTAGGGTAATGCGTTTGGGTTTCCCGATGAATTGTTATGTCAACGCGACACGTTGATAAAGATTTAGATTTAAAGTTGTAATAGTTTTGGTGGTTGGTTAAATATATAAATTGAAAATATACGCAAATTGTGTAATATATATTCTTTATATATTACATATGAAAAATAACCCTTATATAATATCCTACCTTAGATATATACACAAAGGACAACAATCAAAGATAATGAAAAGTATAATATACCTTGCATGTATATACATAATATGTGTGAAAATTTATTAACCAATTAGTTTGACAACAATTTAATTTATGAAAAGGCTTTGTACAAAGGTTGATACATGTCTTAACGTTATGAATTAATCAAACCATGTTTGTAACAGTTTATAACCATTATAAAACATAAAATAACAATTTTAATAAAATAAATCGTTTCTTTGACCAGGTCGTGGTCTAAACAATTTGAAATCTCTTTGTAAAAGTATAGTTTTTGTCCGTTGTCAAGTTTTTGTATAGTTATATTTTAATATATCTTTAAAACATATCTTAGTCCCTTTTACCGGGTTTAAAATAATAAGAGTTTTAGTAAAATGTTACTAAATATAGCAAATTATATAAATTTCGCCATGACCTTTCCGTTTATAAACAATCCCAAGTCGAAAGACTTTGTTGCAAATCCATTTTCCCAATTCAATTCAAATAGAAAACATCCTAGTAAACTTCAAGTGTATTTATTTATTATTGTCGTTATTTACATATTATAAGTTCGTTACGAATCGTAGCATTTTAAATTCGTCACAAGTCTAATATAATATATCCGAAAATAATAATTTATCACATTTATTTAACCAATCAACCACTATTATATATCCGGTTTTATATTTATTCGAAAACTTAACATATTTATTTTAGCCGTATTTTATATAAACCAAACGCCCATTTACGATAAAACTGCTCACCCAAAACGCACCCTAATACTTGTAAACCCAAACCAAATGGCAATCCTACGGCTTCTTACAAAACTAAAGGGGACGCACCCGCTGCGTTGGTAAACCAAACGCACCCTAAATAATTACAACAAACAAACACCCCTTTAGGGCTAACCCGACACCCTTGAACACAACCTATAGCGGCGGCAGCCCGCCAAGCACACCCCCTGGTGGCGGCTGCCGCCCTCTCACGGCTGCTAACCTCCACCAACGAACACCCCTAGATGTATATAAAATAACCAACACACCCCCTTATTAATGACACGAACCAAACACCCCTTTTATGGCGGCAGCCCACTATACCACCCCACAAGGTGGCGGTGTTGGGCCTGCCATGGGGAGACAGCGACGGTGTGGTCAGTAGTGACAGTGATGGTGGTGGGGTGAATTGAATGGGTGGAGGTGACGATGGTGGAGGTGTGACGGCTGTTGGTGGCCAACAGTTGGTGGGGATGGTGTGATGGAGTGGCGGTTATGATGATGATGTTGGTGCCGTGGGTATGGTGGTGGTTCGCCGGAGGTGGCGGAAAACCTGCCGGATCTTGAGAGGAGATGAGGAGGCGGCGGCGGTGTAGGATGGTAGTGGGTGGCGCGTGGAAAGTGACACAACGGGTTGGATAGATCGGTTAACGAGGATCATTTTTGGAGCTCACCGGAAAACTCCGCCGGAAAAGTTTTCCGGCGGCGGCGCGGCGGTGATGGCCGGAATAGTCGCCGGAGATGGTGGTGGGGCGGTGGCCGGATAAAAGGGGAGGGAGAGAGTAGTGATGTGGGTGTGTGTGTGTTTTTATTTGTATAAATGAAATAAATATATATAATTTTATATATATATTGAAACTTTAAATCAAAAGTGACAATTTGAAATAGTCCAGGGTTCGTTTTGTAACTTTTTAGTAAAACTTCGATACGTATCGGTTCGGGACTCGTTTGAAGGACTTAACGGATGATTCAACTCTTGAAACTTGCGCCATTGTTTTCCGAATCATTTTTCTGATAAAAATGAGTATTTACTTGATAATGTTTCATAAATATTTTATAACATTTAATAAAATATATGTTATTCATTTTGTGAACCGGTTTCGCCTTGTCCGAAATAAAATTGGATTTCAACTCGAGTATTCGCGTTATCCGCAACGCTTTTAATTAAAATGATGACTAATTTAGTTAATATTTTTATTAAATAAATACTGATAATTAAAAACAAATTTAATTATGTTTGTGTGTCCGCGTTGTATATTGTTCGAAATATGTTTGCGGTGCTGTTTTAGCCCTTTTTGGTTCGTTTTCAGGTCTCGGGCAAAACTGAAAAGTTGTCAGGAATGTCGTTTTACATCAAATTTCTTTAGGGTGGGTCCGAGCTGTGAAAATGTGATTTAGATGGTTGTTCTTGTAAGTCTAGCCAGACCTAAAAGTCAAAGGGGTAAAATAGTTATCTTAAAAATCCGAAAATTCTTGGATGTTACAATAAGGATCCATCTTCTAGCTTAAAAATAAACTCGAAAATGCCCTTTTATGCTGTTTTAGTAGTTTTTGGCCAATTTTGTTAATTGCTTATTTGGGTGTTTCAACTGTTACATTTGCTTATTTTAGATTTAGATTTGCTTAGTAGGTTAGGTTAAAGGTTCTTTTAGCTTATTTAGCTTTGGTTAGAGCTTATTTAAGCTTTTTAGCATTTTTAGTTTAGGATTTAAAGTTTTAAAGCTTTTTGAGTAACTCCATCATTTTAGGCTTGCACATCAAAGGAGAAAGTGTAGTCGCATGGTTACGTCTATATAAAGTTATAAATGTCTTAAGGCAGAGTCTCGTTTCTGCTATCCGTAATGTTTGATGATTCACATCAACGTGGCTTATGGATGTAAGTACCCAACTTACTTGGCAGTACTTAATTAGTATCTTGACAAATTTGTGTAATTGATTTGTCTGCAATGAGTAATTCAACTGAATACTATATCGACATATGCTTATCTTGTTTAGGTCTCATCACTTAGTTGATAAAGTTTGCACAATCTGGGACCACTCCAGGACCCAACAACAGCAACCATAACGACAATAATTATGACAAATGATGATGGGATACAGAGGGTGAGGACCCTCCGAGAAACAATATCCCCAGAATAAAGTGAAGCGGAGGGGAGCGGGGGAATGAGAGGAGCTCGCGAAAGAGCTTAATACGATAGACGGCGATTATGGGTACGTCAGTTCGATGTTCGATGAATCAGCTCCATTAGCTCAAGTGTGTAACAAGTCTGTTAGTTCCACGAACAGTTCATGATTGCGAGGATTGGCAACGGCAAGAGTAATAACTCAAGAATGAGATAAGGTAGTCCCAAGTAATGGCCTTAAGATTCCGTCGAGTGGTAGAACACGATTGTGTTTCTAGACCCTTTTCAACAGATTCTGGCGATTTTCGAATTTAGGTTCATACTCGTGTCATATCGGATACCATTAAGCCCACTCATTTATAATTCATTATTTGCATAAAGAAGCGTCCTAATTTATGTAAATAATCAATTGATAAACTTATGGTTCGGTGATTTATGATTTATTTATTTAAATGAAGAGGCGTCCCAATCCTTTTAAATAAACAGATCATAAATCCTCCTACTTAATAATTCCCGGTGCAATACGCGTACTCTCATAACCTTCAAGTTGATGGATGACATGACGATGCATGTGCTCTAATGAGTATGGGACGAGTGATTTAAAACTCGTCTTTGGAAGCTGGGAGTAAAAACTGCCAGGCGAGATCAATATAGAGTTCAAGATAGTTAATGAGTACCTTGGTTAGAGTAAACCAGGTAAAAGTCTCGATGAACCAGTCAACATAGCAATTATCATATAAATCCTCCTATTACAAGTCCCGCCTATACAAGACTTGTAATACTTAGATTTATACATAATCCCATGTAACCAAAAATTATAACGGTCTTCGTGTAATACAATATAGTATAAAGCTATGAAGAAAATTAATGTCCTTAGAGACCATTGTTTAACTTACAATGTCTGAGAACGAAGCGAGACCATTGTTTAACCTACACTGTCTGAGAACGAAGCGAGACCATTGTTTAACCTACAATGTCTGAGAACGAAGCGAGACCATTGTTTAACTTACAATGTCTGAGGATGAAGCGAGACCATTGTTTAACTTACAATGTCTGAGATATAAATGAGACCATTGTGCAACTCACAATGTCTTAGAAATAAAATGAGACCATTATGCAACCCACAATGTCTTAAAAATATTCTGATATTTATATAATAACTCTTATATAAATAAGCGTACGATATACGCGAAAGGAATGCAAGCATATATATATATATATTATATATGTAGGCCACGTAAGCACTTAATGCAGCACGTAATGTAAGCACATAAGCAAGTAGCGTGTATGCACTTTGAAAATGTTTGATGTGATGCAATGTTTGTGAAAACGACTATTAGCTCTAAAAGACATTGAAATTAAAGAAGGTTTGAAAACTAAAGCCTATGAAATTTTAGTTCTCAATCAGAAACACGATGAATTAGTCAAAAAGAGTCTTTTAACAAGGTCACAACTAGAAGGTTATCTCAAAGAGAACACAAAGGTCATTTCGGATTTAAAGGTTAAGGAAGAAAAAGATATTGACAAGATGATTGAAATGGACAAACAGTTAAAGTTTTTGAACGAAATTGTTTACACTCGTAATCTGTAACACCCCCAAAATTCGTGTTGCAGCGGAATAGTGTGTCCTGGGGCGTTACTTCATAATACACAGCGCTAGATACAAGAGAACGACCTCTAAGTGTCGTTTGAAAAGTAATCTCGTTGATTTAATCAAAATCTGAATATGATATAACAAATGTCCCATAATTGCATCACAATAAAAAGCTTGAATGTATAGACTCCAATGCACCTTGAGAAAATCTGAGCATATAATTTACCTGAGAAAAACATGCTTAAAAGGGTCAACATAAAGTTGGTGAGTTCATAGGTTTTCGTAAATATAACTGATAAACCAAAGGTTTCCAAAGTGTGTATGACCATTTAAACCCTTAAATGTCCTTCCAAAATATATGTATGATTTTCAGAAATCAAATATTTGTAAAGTATGCATGACCGTTTCAAACCTTGTATGCTCCCAAACTGTATGTATGAATGTCATAATTCAAAGAGTTGTAAAATATGCCTGACCATTAAATCCCCAAATAGTCACCAAAACGTATGTATGAATGGACCACCTTTATTCGAAGTATGCATGATAATCAAAACCATCACAAAATATTCCCAATATTTATGTTAAAATGTATAAGTGTAGGACCGCAAGATTTCCCCCGTGATAAATGCATCAAATGCAAACTTCACAAAATATGTAATTACGTTGCTCTAAGTCCATGACACTGAAGCTTGACGTGTATGAATACCAAATTAATGGTCTACATTGCCCGTGGTGATGTTCTAACCCGAAACATCCTATGTTCGACATGGTATACGTTCGTTTGTCCAGTGATAGCTAATCACCCGAACGGGGATTGTCAATCCCAATAGATCTATTTATAACATTCGCGCTCACCCTCCAGGTGATTTACAGTTCATGATAGTGGGCACAATTTGGGTTATCGCTACTTAGGCAAACACGTAATCATATCATGAAAATTAACCACTTGCGTCCAATTATAAAAACCCATGCATATGTTTCTTATCCCAAAACGAGTTCATAAGTGTAACCAAGTATTGTATCTCCTCGCGAGATATATAAATGAGTATGTAAACCAAACAGGTAATCAATCATGTAAATGTATTTGTAAACATTCATGTAAACACGTATGTAATCGACCACGTAATTGAGTTTGCAAACAGATTTGCACAAGCATGTTCTCACCCCAAAAATATATGTAAAACAAGTAAAACGTGGGGCCAGTAAGTAAAGAGTTTGTAGACAAGCATGTATTCCCCCTCGCGGGTTTATAAACATTCAAAAGATTTGAAAAGCGAGGTTATGAACTCACATTGATGATGAAGAACGATTGGCAGATAGGCATCTAATATGCACGATACGAACGGAAGACGAAGCTGCCTGACCGAGAAGATGCAGCTTAACTTAACGGCTAAGTCCCACTAGCCTAGGATAATGTGTTTGGGTTTCCCGGTGAATTGTTATGTCAACGCGACGCGTTGATAAAGATTTAGATTTAACGTTGTAATGGTTTGGTGGTTGGTTAAATAAATAAATTGAAAATATACCCAAAGTGTGTAATATATATTCTATATATATTACATATGAAAAATAAACCATTGTATAACTCGTACCGCGAATTATATAATAAAGACAGACAACTCAAGGATTAATGTGAACTGTATAATACTTTGCAAGTATTATATAAAAAGTGAGAGTAAATAATTAAACCAATTATTTCGACAACTCATTTAATTATTAAAAAGTCCTTGTAGACACACGTCTTTAAGTTATAAATTAAACACACGACGTTTGTAAAACTTTTACAATAGTTATGGTGTTACCTTCTAGCTGAAAATTATAAAATATAAAATAATATTTTATAAACTTATATTTCGTTTCCTCGACAGGTCGCGTCTAAAATGGTTATCTCAATGTAAAAGTATAGTTTTTCGTTCGTTGTCCAGGTTATTGTATAATACCATTTAATATATCTTAGAACATATCTTAATTCCTTTTATCGGTTCTCTAAAATAATAGAGTTTTAGTGAATCGTAAATATAGAAAATTATATAAATTTCATCATGAATTCTCCGTTTATATAACGTTTCCATTTTCGCAAAACTCGACGTTTCCTATATTCAATATATGTTGCAATTGTTAACGTGTTAATATTTCAAACACTCACGTTTTCTAGATATAATATATATGTATATTATTATATCTAAATTAAACAAATTAATAAATATTATATTTATTTAACCAATTAAAACCACCAATAAATATTTATCCGGTTTTGATATTTATTAAAACCTTATGTTGTTTTCATTTGTTGTTTTGATATATATAAACCAAACGAACCCTTGTTGATTGCCGCTAACCAAACGCACCCTAACGGCTGTTTAACCAGATCCAAACGCACCCCTTGGTGTAAATCTGTCCAACCAAACGTACCCCTATCCGCGTTTCTGCTATACCAAACACACCCTAACCGGTTTCCTGTTAACCCCCAGCAAACAAAACACACCTTTATGGTGTTAACTGCCAAACCAAACGTCCCTATCGCGCCTGCTGTCCCAAACACCCCTGTTTGGGGTTTCCTGCTATCCCAAACACCCCTTTTGGGTGTTTCCTGCTCACCCAAACACTCCTTTATGGAGTTTCTGCACAACCAAACGCATCCTTTTGGTGTTGGGCAGCCAACCAAACGCACCCCTTGTGCGATTCTGCCAAACCAAACACCCTTACTTGGTGTTATCCCTTAAACCAAACAGCCTCCTTGTGGGCTGTTTTAATACCAAACGCACCCTCATGGGGCTGAAATCAACCAAACGCGACCCTCGGCTATTTATAACACAAACCACACGCACCCTTATGGCGTAAAACCACACCCGACCCGGCTGTCTCGCTGCCAAAACCTGACAACCCGACCCACTGTTTCGACGGTCAAACCCGACGCACCCTTTTGTGTTATAACCCAACCCAACGCACCCTAAAGGTGGCTGCCACCTCAAACGAACACCCCCTTGGCTGTTTAAATAAACCACACGCACCAAAGTGGTGGTGGCTGTGGTGGTTTTGAAGGTGGTGGCAGTGGTTCCGACCGAACACCACCTTATGGTGGTGGTTTCGGTGACAACCATCAACCAACGAACACCTTTTTTTTTATTATAGCTAATAAAACAAACACCCCTCGTCGGTGACGGCGTGGTGGTGATGGATGGCGTCGGCTGCCGGAGAGGGGGAGGGGCGGCGCGGTGCGTGGAGGCGAGTGGAGTAGTGGGTTGGGTAGATCGGAAGAAGAGGAACACATTTTGAAGCTCACCGGAAAACTCCGCCGGAAAAGTTTTCCGGCGGCGGCGACGTGGTGGCCGGCGGTGGTAGGGTGGCCGACGGTGGGGGAGGGTGGAGAGAGGGGAGAGAGTTATACACATGTGTGTGTTTATAATTTTTGATGGAAATGAAATTTTGTAATTTAAAATGTTATT
>BQNB010014369.1:0-75241 GCA_026074375.1 Tanacetum coccineum
GACTTTATGTCTTTATTATGCTTTGATATGACACCATGATTATGACGTTTCGGCCTCCTTTCCGGAGTGGGTCGTTACACATGTTTTAGCAATCTTTTGTATTTCAATTTTTTTTGTTATTGGAGCATAATGAAAATGGCAAGCATAATGAAAATGGCGGAGGATCTCGACGTCACATTCATCTATCCTTAATCTCGATTGGTTAATTCTAAACCTTTTGTCTCTTTTTCTTGAATATCATACTCCCTCCGTCCCATATTAAGTGTCCACAATGGAATCTTTTAAGTCTTCATTCATCAACTTTGACCATAAATATTTTTGTTTGTGTTATATAATATTGAACGGAAATTATACCAACGAAAAATATATTCAAAACTCTATCCATTCATATATCTTGTATCAAGTATCATACAACCTAAGAAGAAATCGTTAAGGTTAAAGTTGAAGAAAAAAGACTTTGAAAAAGTCAAGTGGACACTTAATGTGAGACGGAGGGAGTATTTGTTAGTACCTTTAAGATTAGGGTTTTGTTGGTCTGAATATACTGCTAACTTGCTGAAATATCATATTTTATTTCAGCTAAACCAAATTGTTAGTCGTATTCGTAAATATTAAAGCTAATGGGAGCGGAAGTCCCAAAAGATCCAGGGGTAGAAGTGGAAATAGGAAAAATAGGAGTCGAAGCTCCTCACCGAGCAATAGTTATTATGATGATGAAAGCAATAAGGAAAAGATGGTGGAAATCTATTATTACTGTTGCAAAACCACCAGAAAATGAAGTTTTGGATGTTTTGAAAAAAGATGAACCTAAAGACGAGATTGTGTATGATTATGATGATTACCCGACTAGTAAAAGCAATGATAGTAATGAATTAGTTGACCGTTCTAACGTTCCACCTGAAAAATGTGTGATTGAATTAGACTCTGCTCCTGGTAACGTTGTATCAGAAGTGAAAGATTTGGAGTCGATATTGAGACAAAAAGCTTTTGAAGACCTAAGTAACTTCCGAGGTGGGCCTCAAACTAAACCAGTAGTTCCCGTTAATAATGAACAGCCGACAAGTGCAGTTGTTAGCATGTCGCCTGTGTCACAACCAGTAATGAACATAAAGTGAATCAATGATTTTATAATATAAAAGTGTTAAGTTAAGGTACCATTTTTCTCTTAAGATCTCATGTTTCTTGTTAGTAATATGTAAACCACTCTTTTCAATGCTCTTTGGACGCTATAATACTATATGTTGTATTTTACTATATTACGGATACTTAAAGATTTCATATTATCGTATTTTTTCGTGCTGACTTGTTAAGCAAAAAAAAATTTAGCCCCTTGCAACCTATATTTCTTTAGCTCCGCCACTGCATATAAGGGATTTGGAGAAATTGGGTTTGCATGTGTTTAGTTAAAAGGGTATATAGCGAGTGTATATTGTGTTTAGTGAATGAACTAATTGAATGTTTATGGTAAATCTGTACTCCTTTATGAAGCATCAATATCCCAACCAAAACCAACCCTCCATCTTTAAAATTTAGACATTCAAACCAACATCAAAGTCTAAATTTACACACATCAAACCAACATCTAATCCTAAAGATATTTTCAAACCAAAATAACCTCATACAAACAAGAGTTAACTACATTTTTGGTCTTTATTGTTTACCGGGTATAACGGTTTTAGTCCAATAGTTTAAAATGTAACAGATTCAGTTCGTTTTTAATAGACCCGTAACACTTTTGATCCAAAACGTTAGTTTTACTAACTTTGACCGTTAACTGTGAGGGCATTTTTGTCTTTTCATCCCATTGTTAGAAAAATGGTTATGATATACACCCACACATTCCCTCTTTCTCTTTCTTCAAAATACACAAACACATTCATCACCACCAACCGCCAGCTATCATCACCTACTGTCAGCAGCCGCCACTACCACTTACAACCATCCACCGCCTCCTCTATCAACAAACCCTAAAATTTTAAACCAAAACCCAAAACCCCTAAATTTAACAAAAACCAAACACTAAATACCCACCAAAACCCAAAATTGATTTTGTTACAGAAAACAATAAACAAAAATAAGAGTTAACTACCTTTCTTTGAGGTGTAATATTACCTTGCTTACACCTTGTTACAGAAAATGAAGTACTGGTGCATATATTAAGATTTAAAATTCAAGGTAGAACTAAATATTTGACATTTCATATCTTCTTTTTCTCTTTTTAGCTTTAGATATATAGTACCCATCAACTAATATTTCACTAGATCTAAAAAAAAGAATAATGACGATGCTTGAATCTGGTTGCAGATCTTGGTTGTCGGGCCTGCTAATGGCTAATATGTGATAGCCATGATCGAAAATAATGGAGGGAGGGTATCGTTGGTGATGGTGGTTCCTTGGCAGTGATGACATAAGGTAGTGGAGGGTGGTGTTGAATTATTAGAGGAGATTGATTAAAATGAAAAAGTGAAATGAGGGAAAGAATGAATTAAATGTTTTATTTGTATTTGTTATTATATAATAATAATAATAATAATAATAATAATAATAATAAAATTATTTATTATAAAAATAAAAATAATAGTGAAGGAAAGGGCATTTTAGTCATTACACATCATCACTAGAGGGCATTTTAGTCATTTTAGATTTTTTAACGAGTCAAACTAACAGTCAACGAGAAATGGACCAAAAGTGTTACGGGTCAACAAAAAACAGTCTGGATCCGTTACATTTTAAAACATTAAACCAAAATCGTCATACCTGATAAACCATAAGGACCAAAAATGTAGTTAACTCTACAAACAAATATCCCACATACCCATACTCCCCATCCATTTACTTTCACTTTTTCTTTCACCTTAATAAAATAAAAACCCAACTACAAAAACACACGCAATAAAAAAACACTCTCCATCACAAAACACTCTCATCTACACCATCAAAACTCCAACCACCGCATCACCACAACCGGTCGTTACCACCCTGGTCGTCACCACCACCGGTCGTTACCACCCCGGTCGTCACCACCACCAAACGTCACCATCACCGGACGTCACCTTAGATTTTAAGGTATTTTTTGAGTTTTTTTTTATAAATCTATTTTTTTAGGTAGATCTATAGTTTTTATTTATAGATCTTAGTTTTTATAAGTGGATTTATAGTCTTATAAGTGGATCTATAGTTTTTATTTTTAGATGTAAGTTTTATACGTGAATCTATAGTTTTTATTTTTAGATCTAAGTTTTATAAGTGGATCTATAGTTTTTACTTTTAGATAAGTGATCTATGCCAGCAAACGAATTATAGTAGTAACTATCAACAAATACAAGTGTAGTATTTACAATTCAATAAGTTTAAGTAAAAAGGTTTTCGTGATCATCAAATAATATAAGAAGTGTAAGTAATCACGTAATGTTTATTTAAAAATTATAGTCAATAGTTATTTTTTTTTGAACTGATCAATTGACCAATTTAATTAAAATAAATGGATTTACATAGTTATTTTTTTAAGTCTTAAGAATTATATAGAGGCATATTGGTTTAGGTGAGATCATATGTCTTATTGTAACAAATAAGTGGCAAAGAATCTATTAATGTGAGATCAAATATATCTTTGAATCAAAATGCCAATCTATCGATGGTTTAGGTGTCTATGTTGCACAAGTGAGTGTTAGGAAATACTGAAATTGCACATTCACAAATGAAAGGAAACACGAGACAAAATTGTAATAAGCACTTACGATAAAAATTATGGCTGATCACGGTTCGAAACCTGAACATGATTGACTAAGATTAGACCGGACTGAAAACCGAATTGGTTCGAAAAACATTACCGAGGACCGAACCTAAATGTTCGGTCTAGGTCCGGATCGATCGGGTTTGGTTCGTCGTTTCGATTCGATTCGGTCTAACAAAGCATAATAGCTAGTTACACGTAAGACCGAACTAGACCAAAGATCATAAATGAAGTAAAGGGTGGACCGATGACCGGGCCGAAATATGTTATGTCCAGTTCGGTCGAAATATGTTTTGTTCAGTTCGGTCTGGTTTTCTCGATTCCGTTTGGTCGTGGTCTGTAATTCTCAGCCATAAACAGAACTACTACCGTTGTTGAACTTCTTAGACAATGTTTAATAAACTCGGATTATCGATAATCTGGTAGTCGTGACATTTGTTTGTCTTAAAATACAGAATAACACACACAAATAAAGATGCATGGTAGTCGTGACATTAGTTTGTCTTAAAATACATAATAACGCACTCAAATAAAGATGCACTCAGATTTGTCGAAATTTTTAAACAATTATCGCTAGGCGCGGGTACTCGGCTAGTTACCATATAATGTGTTAAATATTGTATTAGAGTAAATTCAAGTTTGTGAAAGTTGTTTTCCAAAGATGTGATTAGAATACGGGGAAATCTTAAATAAAAAAATATGGCTGTAATATAATTTCGGTAAATACATACTTATATTTACCTTTGCTAAAACACTGAACAAAAGACATATAAGAGTGTGTGATATAAGAATAAAAATTTGCTCAATAACATTTAAATTGATGAGATATCACAGGAATAAAAATTTCATTGGATATCAAACTGAAAAGAAATTTAAATTGATGCTTATCAAAGTTAATATGATGATTTAACTTTTTGGCAAATCTAGTAGTTTTTAACCACTATCTTTTTACCAGATTACATGTGTTAAAGAGGAAGAAATAAAACTACAATGTAAAGACATATTCGGTGAAGATCCAGGTATTCACCAATTTCAAATGAGTCTATCGCATACACACTCAAACAGGGATTTCTCATAAGCAAGATGGGGATGATCTACTTCTCATCCATATGAAAAGTTGGCATTTTGTCGCCAAAGGGTCGGAACTTTCAATATTCATATATATATATATATATATATATATATATATATATATGAAGGTTAAAATAAAAAGACAAATATCCGTGAGAAGAATAAAAATAATTTTTTTTTTTAAAAAGTTCTCAAAAAATTTTAAAAAAATTCCACAAAATCAGGTATGTTGGTGCATAAAACTTTTGTAAAAGAAGTTTTTCTAATTTTGAGTTTTCATACGTTTTTTTAATGCACAAAAAAAATAAAATTTGATGCACAAAAAATTTTTGATGCACAAAATTTTCAACTTGTTATAGTTTGATGCGCAATAAAATTTTGATGCAAAAAGTCAATAGAAGTTGGGGTACAAAAACGATTTTTTGATGCACAAAAAAGCGATTTAATGCACAAACGTTTTTTTCATAATTTCTTTTCTGCAAAAATATCCACTTTAAAAAAAACTCCCTTCACAACTTTTTCATGCACCAACATACACGATCTTGTGAAATTTTTTCAGAATTTTTTGAGAACTTTTTAAAAAAAAATTTCTTTTTTATCCTTCTCACGGATATTTGTCTTTTTATTTGATCTTTATCATATATATATATATATATATATATATATATATATATATATATATATATATATATATATATATATAAGGACTTTAAAACCAATCTATGCGAGAACTGACAGAACCACCAAAAACCATAAGATGCACATGCCTTTTAAAAATAAAAAAAATACATGAAAACATTAAAATCGGAGAAGAATCACCTATGTTCTTCAGTATCATCATGAACTCTTCATCTTTTTTCACAAAAACCTTACACACTGCCGCAATATTGTTATTGCACGCCTTATATAAGAACATACATGCACACCTTCAAAGAAAAATTTTGTATTTCTAATTTCTTAACATATTATTTAGAAACAACAAAGTTTTTTTTAAAACATATATGTTTTTATTTTAAACATATGTGCAAAATAACAATTAATTAAGGCGTGCATGCATTCTTTTGGTGGTTGTGTCAGTTTTCAGCACTAAAATGGTTCTGAAAAGACAGTCCTCACAATATATATATATATATATATATATATATATATATATATATATATATATATATATATATATATATATAGAGAGAGAGAGAGAGAGAGAGAGAGAGAGAGAGAGAGAGAGAGAGAGTGAGTTAGGATCAAATAAGAAGAAAACTTAAAATGAGAATGATAAGAAGAAACCACAACCACACATTTAAGATGCACTTACAAAAATGGATGCATCTCCCATTAAAATTCTCTCTCCTATTTAAAATGTGTGGCTAGAAATCCTTCTTATTCTTCTCATATATATATATATATATATATAGTGAGACTTTCTTTTCAGAACCATTCTTAGTGCGAGAACTGACAGAACCACCAAAAACATGCATGCACGCCTTCAATAATTGTATTTTTGCACATATGTTCTAAAAACAACATATATGTTTTAAAAAAACATAGTTGTTCTAAAGAATTTGATAAGAAATTGGAAATACAAAATTTTTCTTTGAAGGTGCGCATGTATGTTCTTATAAGGTGTGCAACAACAATATTGCGGCCGTGTGTAAGGTTTTTGTGAAAGAAGAGGAAGAGTTCATGATGATACTGAAGAACATAGGTGGATTCTTACGATTATTGATGATTTTCATGTATTTTTTTTATTTTTAAAAGGCGTGCATGTATGTTTTTGGTGGTTCTGTCAGTTCTCGCACTAAGAATGGTTCTGAAAAGAAAGTCCCCCTATATATATATATATATATATATATGCAAGCGATCGGATATACACCATCTTCTTCTGAAATGGAAGTCTTGTTCGTTTGATTAACATGAGTAGACATATTGAAGTAGTTGAAAAGATCCCGAATACATCTTTCTATCGGGGGGTCATTTGTTAGCCATGAGGTTGTAGCGAAAAAGGTTTCCCGCACACACTTCAAATTCTATATAATGATATTCGTCGTCACTTTCGGCAAATTCAAGCCTCACAACACATCTAGATCATGACAAGTTCTCTAGATTTCTACAGAGTAATCATCATCTTCCTTTCTTGAAACCTTTTTCACTACAACCTCATGGCCATCAAATGACCCCGATAGAAAGATGTATTTAGGATCTTTTCAACTATTTCAATATGTTTACTCATGTTAATTAAACAAACAAAACTTCCATTTCCAGGAAGATTGGTGTATATCCAGTCGCTTGCATATATCTATGAGTTGATCAGCACTCCTTGCATGAAATACGATGCACTTCAATCTTTTAAATAGAATTATGTCTCTTTTTAAGCAAGCGAAGAAAATATCTAAATTTGAATATTGAAAGATCGACCCTTTGGCGACAATACGCCAAATTGTCATATGGATAAGAAGTAGATCATCCGCATCTTGCTTATGAGAAACCCCTATTTGAGTGTGTTTGTGATAGACCCGTTTGAAAATGGTGATTACTAGATCTTCACCGAATATGTCTTTACATTGTAGTTTTATTTCTTCTTCTTTAACACATGTAATATGCTAAAAAGATAGCGGTTAAAAACTACTAGATTTGCCAAAAAGTTAAATCATCACAACTTTGATAAGAATCAATTTAAATTTCTTCTCAATTTAAAGTTAAATCATCATATTAACTTTGACCGCTTCTCTGGTAGAAAATAAGAATGTTATTGAGAAGTTTAAAGGCATGGCGGATACAGATAACACTATTTGTGGTATAGTAACTAGTGAGGCCAAAAAGGTAATTGCTGGTCAGTGGGGTCAAAACGTCAACTGCTATTGAAACGCCCTCTTCTGCTTCTACCAAAGAAGGGAGCTTAAAGGAGCACCGAAATGAAAGTAACGACAACTCACAGTTTGAGAAGAAAACAATGACCGTGATGAGGGGTGGTGAAATGGTGCAGGTAATTGTTTGTTACTGTTTACTTAATCTCTCATTTAGTATAATTATATGACTATTTAAATTTATATTTGATGTTCGTTACAGCTAAGCTACAAGGCGATTTTGCCAAAAGGAGGACTATAATCTAGTTATTTACTAAAGAAAACAATTCAAAATCGTGAAGTATTAATAATTTACTAATGATACAAGATTATCGTATACAAGTTTTATAAACAAATTACTAATTTTAGCCAAGACTAAGTAGGGAAGAGAGAACTTAGAAACTGACTCCACAATAGTGGATACTGCAAACTTATATAAACCATTCTTTTCCAAAATGATCACTGTCCTATTTTACTCTGTCAGAAAGTTAGGGTCCACTAGCACTATATAGCACCATGTGCACACGACAGGGTTCTATATAGAGGGGATAGTTGACTTGTACGCGATCCATACTAATACATGTTTAATAGGTTTAGGTGAAAGAGTCATGAATGTCATATTGAGCTTAACAATAGTACAGACCGAAACTAATGTATTGATTATCTAGAGATTATTCGTTATGGCTATATAAACTTGATATAGAACACTTCAAGTACCTCTTTAATGTAATCTAATCATACCATTAACCAAATTAACTTAATGCATTTTATCAGTGAGTCACCCTACGATGACCACCGTAAACACACTCTCCTTATGGTCATTATGTGTCTTCAGCCCTTAACATTCACATATCAAGCAAAAGTGAGGTGGCGTTTACTACATTAACATATCTAGCAAACAAGTAAAAGTGACGTGTCGTTTACTATTTACCTTGACAGAACATTTGTAATTTCAATCCTACAGAAACTACAATAGAAAAAAGTAATTAAAAACTCGTACTTTTAAAGACTTTCGAGGACATAAAAATTACAAAGGCTATCCTGTTCCTTAGCTATAGTTATGCTATCAAAAGGTTTAACACATACCCGTAAGCCCTTGCGAGCTTGTTCGTCATTCTCCATAAGATCAGATGTAAAGCATAACCCACCCAGAAACAAACTTCAGCAACAAGTTCGAGATGAACACTTGAATTCCCATTATACCAGCCCGAGGATACAACATAATACAAATATTCTGAATATCGTTATTATGGGTGGGCATCAGGTTGGGTCAAACTTTTGCAGTACAATATAACAGAACCAAATACAATGCCGTTGAACCCGAGCAGGCGGCAAGAGCTCCAACAATACATAGTGTCGCACGGTACTCATCCAAAATATTTTTTACCCGATAAGTGAGAGATACAATGTTGCGGTACCAACATTGAAACTGTAATGTATGTTAGTATTAAGCTCATGTACTCGTTTCTAGATCTGCTTCCTTCAGGTAAAAATATAATCAACATAAAAATATTTGGCAGTTGGCACTATATTGTGCTAAGGCGTCGTAAATTAACAACACACAAATACTTTTTTTCCGAATAGATGTGTTGTATGTTGGTTTTCGATATCCCCGTATTGAACAGGGCTTATGAACCTGATAAATTTTGTGATGCTTAGGACGGATCCGTAAAGCCAGCAATGGCTAGGGTAAGTGCAACAAAATTTATAAATTATTACGATCAAACAACTTTAATAAATGTATAAATTTAAAAACAAGAATGTTATACTTACTATCCCCGTAAGAAAAAATGCTCTCGCCAATGCCAATAATGGTTTACGGTAACCAGGACTCGGCAATGTAAAACGAGTTGGTTTACCATTTTCTGTTTCTTCGGGACTACAATTAAGACTTGAGTGGCTTGGTGAGGATGAGGTGTCCGAGGGTGGGGGGCGTTCCGATACCTAATAGTGTTGGAAGCTCTTCTTGTTGGGACAGGACATGCCTGCGGAGAGGGGTCGACATTGCAATTTTGCTCAAAATACAATAATCAACTAACCATTTTCAAGTCACAACTAAACAACAACACATGTGACTGAAACAGTTCATTTGATTATCTTATTTTTAGCATAATTGCAATGTCGACTCCTTCACAGGCATGTCTTGTCCCAACAAGAAGAGCCTCCAACACCATTGGGTATCAAAACGCCCCCGCCCCCACCCTCGGACACCTCATCCTCACCAAGCCACTCAAGTCCTAATTGTAGTCCTGAAGAAATAGAAAATGGTAAACCAACTCATTTTACATTGCTTGGTTACCGTATATGATTATTGGCAATGGCAAGAACATCTTTTTTCTTAGGGGGGTAGTAAGTATAACCTTATTGTTTCTAAATTTATGCATTTAATGAAGTTGTTTGATTATAATAATTTTTAAATTTTGTTGCAGTTACCCAAGTCTTTGTTCGCTTTACGGATCTATCCTAAGCATCACAAAATTTATCAAGTTCATAAGCCTTGTTCACTACGGGGATATCAAAAACCAACATACAACACATCCATTAGAAAAAAGGTATTTTTCTCATGTTAATTTACGGCGCCTTAGCACAATATAGTGCCAATTGCCGAATATTTTTATGTCAATTATGTTTTTACCTAATGGTAATTACTTCATGCACATCCAAGAATGAGTACATGAGCTTAATATAAACATACATTACAGTTTCGATGTTGGTACTGCAATATTGTATCTCTCACTTATCGGGTAAAGAAATTTTTTCGGATGAGTACCGTGCGACACTATGTATTGTCGGAGCTCTTGCCGCATGCTCGAGTTCAACGGCATTGTATCGGCATTGTATCTGGTTCTGTTGTATTTTACTGCAAAAGTTTGACCCAATGTACTGCCCACCCGTAATAACGATATTCAGAAATTTTTTATTATGTGGTATCCTCAGGCTTGGTATAATGGAAATTCAAGCGTTCATCTTGAACTTGTTGCCAAAGATTGTTTCCGGGTGGGTTATGCTTTAAATCTGCTTGATCTTATAGAGAATGACGAACAAGCTCGCAAGGGGTTATAAGATATGTGTTAAACATTTTGATAGCATAACTATAGTTAAGTGTGGAAACTAGATGGGGGGTTGAATAGTTTACCGGTTAATTATCGTTTTAAAATTTGTTAGATCCGAGTATATGTTCAACCAAACAACAATGTATATATCTACTAGTTATAATTAAACAAACAATAAGTAAGTATCACAACAACAAT
Organism: Tanacetum coccineum; assembly: GCA_026074375.1. Taxonomy (NCBI): domain Eukaryota; kingdom Viridiplantae; phylum Streptophyta; class Magnoliopsida; order Asterales; family Asteraceae; genus Tanacetum; species Tanacetum coccineum. The sequence goes on from BQNB010014369.1 coordinate 10,896, forward strand.
ATAAAGAGGTGAGGAAGGAACAATCAAACCAAGACACCAAGATTTATAGTGGTTCATCTACGAAGCTCCTCTTCGCCCTACTCCACTCCCCGAGTATCCTACTCGAGATTTCACTATGTCAACAAGCTCATTTTAGGCGGAGAAAACCGTTTACACGTTTCTTACGTTGTTTTTCAACACTAAGCTAAATGTCAAGTCTTAATCTTAGCTAGAACCAATCTACCACTTCACAAGTAATACACAATCACGCGATTTACACTATCAGATTTATACACTATCCGATTTACACAATCACAAAAAAAATCAAGATAGAGATTTGGTTCTAGAAGAAAGAAAGGTATATATTTTTTACTTTAAATATGACCAAATCCATCGTTGAGTTTTGTTTTTTTTTACTTTAATGTCATATATTCGTATACTATAATTGTTGTAGGCGCAGTTTGTGAATTGCTATTTACCGAATTGGTATTTGGTAAAGTGAATCAATGATTTTATCAACTGTTATAATATAAAAGGGTTAAATTAATGTACCATTTTTCTCTTAAGATCTCATGTTTATTGTTATCTGTAAGGCTAGACGGAGTGGAGGTGAGTTTGGCCAAACCCACCTAGGTGAGTCTCAAACTCACGCGTGAGTGCCTTCCCACCCTCCAAAGTCACTTTGCCAACTAAGATTTGCTAGGTGAGTTTATACCCAAAAAACCCACCGTTCGGTGAGAAACTCACATAGGTGAGTTTGAAAATTTGTGGGCCCCCCAATTTTGTTACCGTATGATATTTAAAAAAAACTTTTTTTTAAAAACCGCACTTTATCCCTATAAACACCCACTACTTCACTTATTTTTAAACACAACTCTGCCAATTTATATACAATCTCTCTAAAACAAATTCACTCTATTTTTTTTTAAATGTCTCACCAAAACACTCCCGACCGAACAAACGTCAACCAAGAAACCCCAACCGAAGCAATCCACCAACACCCGATGGCACGTTTATGCTCCAAAAACCCATCACTGAACACGAACTTTAATTTAGTTAACGTTTTTATTAATTTCGTACGTTTATGTTTACGTAAATATTTATTTTTTTAGTTTATAAATAAAAGTATTTAAATAAAAAAAAAGGTGAGTTTTAGTTGTAAGGTGAGTTCTTATTATGGTTGAAAGGTGAGTTGTAAGGTGAGTTTTATTTGGAGAGAAAAAACTGATGTGGCGCTGACGCGTCAGGTGAGGTTGCCCACACCATACCATCCACCCTAAACCACTCTTTGTTAATGCTCTTTGGACGCTATAATACTATATGTTGTATTTTACTCATCACAAGTTCTTTTTTACACTATATTACGCATACTTAAAGATTTCATATTATCTTTTTTCGTGTTGACTTGTTAAGCAAAAAAATTTTAGTCACTTGCAACCTATTTCTTTAGCTCCGCCACTGCATATAAGGGATTTGGAGAAACTGGGTTTGCATATGTTTAGTTAAAAGGGTATATAGCGAGTGTATATTGTGTTTAGTGAATGAACTAATTGAATGTTTATGGTAAATCTGTAATCCTTTATAAAGCATCAATATCCTCAACCAAAACCTAACCCTCCATCTTTAAAATTCAGACTTTCAAACCAACATAAAAGTCTAAATTTACACACATCAAACCAACATACAATCCTAAAGATATTTTCAAACCAAAATAACCTCATAAAGTTACCATACAAACTATTAGTCATATATTTTTGAATATTAGCCGTATATAAGTCAAGTCAAGATTCATCATTCAACAGTCAAGACAATATTCAAAGTCAAGTCATCAATCAACATTTATTACTTATAGATTTATATTAGGCCCAAGCCCATTGCTATTATTCTACAATAATCTCTTGTATCCTATATATAGGATAGTTGTTATCAGTTATAATCAAGAAAAACATTAACCTTCAATATGGCATCACAGCCTTTCTCTCCTTAAAAATCTCCTTAATATTTCGTCCTCCTCCTCTTTTTCTCCACTACCGACGTCCAATCTAACCCTACCACCACCAATATCTCCATTCGGCATCCATGGCCGTGGAAGACACACCACCACCACCTTCTACAACCGATAAAATAATTCCCTTTAGCATCCCGAATAAAGTCCCCATTAAATTAGACCTAGAAAAACATAACTACAACTCGTGGAGCTCTTTTTCCCTCATTCATCTTGGGATCCTCGGCCTTAAATCTCATGTTGAAACCGACACCGCATCTACTAACCCGGAATGGTTTCAACTTGATGATCTCATCAAGATGTGGATCCTTGGATCCTTATGTGATTCTCTTCAAGAGCAAGTCATTACCACACCGACAACAAAGATGCTAGGGCAATCAATCTCGATTATGAGCTTCGGTCTATCAAAATTGGCAAGATGACCGTCAATGAATATTGCACCAAAATTAGGTCTATGGTTGATAGGCTTATAAACCTTGGTTGTGTTGGAGAGCTTATAAACCTTGGTTGTGTTGTCAAGTGACAAAAACTTGATCATTTCACCATCAATGGTTTGACTCTAGGTTAGCTACCCTGTAGATTATTCGTAACCCGAGAAACCTTCCTCCCCCTCCTCTGAAAATGTGTTCGTACCCTTTGCTTCTAAAAGAATCATCATTCAATATGACTCCCCGGCTCTTCAACCGATTTCTCAAGTATCTCGTCGACACCAACTGGTTCTTTTGGCATCCAACTAGTACGAAACAAAGGTTAACCCGAACAAGCCCTCTAATCTCCCTCAACATTGTAATCATATTAATAAAGGGAACATGTAAATTTTGTTGAACGGTGCAAGTATAATTTATGACCAATCGAATTCGGTCCGGTGTTTAAATAATAATCTAGTGGGAATTTTGTGATCGCAGCCACTGACTACTCTTCCCCATTTAATAGAAATATTCATTGGGCTTTTTCAACCCCCTTCTGGCTACCATGATCGGCAATCCACTCGTTTGGCCAATACCATCAGCAAAGGCCTACTTTCACAAAGAACCCAACAACCAACACACCCCTTTTTCTTATGGTGTAGTTCAACAGCCGGCCCAACCAGTTCTTTTTGCGGCCCACCAGCCGCATGGATATGGTACAGCCCAACAGCAGCAGCACCGGTTATCCACAACAACATAATTCTGCACAAGTTTGCCCTCCAACAGCCAAGGTATTTCTCGGGCTAATTCGCTTCACTCCATCCGTCTCAATCCACTTTCATTACCAAGTACGTTCAACACTATGACGTTGCACGACCCAACTTGGAACATGGATACAGGTGCAACTTCTCACTTAAATTCTAATGCTCATAATTTAAGTACTCTTTTTAATTCGCGTTTATACCCATCTATTCATGTTGGCGACGGTAACTCTATTCCCGTTACCAACACCGGACATAGCATTATTCCATCTCTACATCGCCCCTTACATCTTCACAATGTCCTTGTAACACCTAATATCATTAAAAATCTCATTTCTGTTCGTCAATTTACTAGAGATAATAACTGCACCATTGAATTTGACGCCTTTGGTTTCTCTGTGAAGGATTTCTTGACTCGTCATATCCTCCTTCGCCTGTGACAGTTCGGGCGATCTCTATCCAATTACCAAGCCGTCAACCGTTCCTACTGCTTTTGTTTCTACTAGTTCCTCATGACTTGGACACCACCGCCTCTTCATACCCAAGGGATGATGTCCTTCGTTCTCTCTCTTCTCGTCATTTAATTTCATGTAATAAAGAGAGGTCTCCACATGTCTGCCATGCTTGTCAACTTGGTAAACATGTGAAGCTTCCTTTTCATAGTTCTATCTCTAGTGTTAAACAATGTTTTGATATTATCCATTCTGATTTGTGGACCTCTCCAATTGTTAGTTCAAGTGGTTTCAAATATTATGTTCTCTTTCTTGATCATTTCTCTCATTATCGAAGGATACAATCCCCTAAACATATAATCTGATATGTTTTGTAAGATTGTGCATTCGAAAATACGTTCAAAATCAATTTAAATGTGACATTAAGAGTTTTCAATGTGATTATGGTGGTGAGTTCGACAATAATCAAACTATACACACTTCTTGGCTACGCATGAATAGTCATTCAACTCCGCGTTTCTTTTGCCCCAAAAACCCTCTCAACAAATGGTAAAAGCCTGAAACGAATGATTCGAACCATAAATAATGTCATTCGCACTCTGACCTTTTCACGCAATACCTAACCCCCGTCCTTTTGGGTTGAGGCCCTCCATATGGCAACCTACCTACTTAACCTTCTTCCTTCCACCAGACCATTAACAATGAAATTCCTTTCTCTAAACTCTTTCACAAAGAGCCCGACTACTCCCGCTTACGCATCTTTGGATGTCTTTGCTACCCTCACCTTCACTCACCTCACAAACTTGCCCCACGTGCCACCCCTTGCATCTTTTTAGGATATCCTCTAGCCCTATCACCGCGGTTATCGTTGCTTGGATATTGAAACTAACAAAATCATTCTCTCTCGCGCATTACCTTTGATGAAACTCAGTTTCCATATAAATCTATGACACCCTCCTCCCCGCCCTCCTACACATTTCTAGATACTACACCAGCTTCTCCTATACTTCATCACATCCTTAACGCCAAAACCCAACAACCTCACATCCAAACTCAACCAAACTCAAATCAACATGAGATGATCACACTTAATAGATTGATTACCAATAACTCACATAACACACAAAACCACATAAAATCATATAAACTAAACATTGCAACAAGCACATAAGTCAACACTAATGGTTTGACTAACCTGCTCAAGTCACGGTTGTTACACTACCAATCATTCCTCACACGTTCTCGAACCCACTCGAACTCACCGCATGGTCACTCGGTCTCAAGCCGGAATCGTTAAACCTATCGATCGTTTATCTCTTCACACTTCACCTCTTTCTCCTATTCCCAAATCTCCGTTTCTTGCTTTAAAAGACCCTAATTGGTCTAATACTATGCATGATGAGTATAATGCGCTAGTTAAAAATGGTACTTGAATTCTTGTACCCAGGCCTTCGAATGTCAACCTGGTTCGCTCCATGTGGTTATTTAAGCATAAGTTTCATGATGACGGTACGTTGAGTCGCTATAAGGCTCGATTAGTTGCTAATGGTAGTAGTCAGCAGGTTGGTGTTGATTTTGACGAGACTTTTAGTCCGGTTGTTAAACCGGCCACTATTCGCACGTTCTTAGCCTTGTTGTGTCTCGTCGGTGGCCTATTCACCAACTTGATGTTAAGAATGCATTTCTTAACGGTGATTTATCTGAGACGGTATACATGCATCAGCCACCCGACTTTGTTGATTCATGATATCCTCACTATGTTTGTCTTTTACAGAGATCTTTGTATGGTCTGAAACAAGCACCTCATGCTTGGTTTCAGCGGTTTGCAGGCTATGCCACTCGGGCTGGATTTTCTCCTAGTCGCTGTGATTCTTCATTGTTTATCTATACACAGGGTTCTCAGGTTTCTTATTTGCTTATATATGTGGATGATATTATCCTCGCAGCTTCTTCCTCAGTTTCACTTCAGCAGATTATAGACTCTCTGCATAAAGAGTTTGATATGACTAATCTCGGGGCACTTAATTATTTTCATGGCATATTTGCTATTCGTCACTCTATAGGATTATTTTTGTCTCAAAAGAAGTATGCTCTTCAGCTTCTTGAGCGTGCTATTTCAATATGTTTACTCATGTTAATCAAACGAACAAGACTTCCATTCCCAGGAAGATGGTGTATATCCGCTTGCATATATCTATGAGTTGATCATCACTCCTTGCATGAAATACAATTCACTTTAATCTTTTAAATAGACTTATGTCTCTCTTTAAGCAAGGGAAGAAAACATCTAAATATGAATATTGAAAGATCGACCATTTGGCGACAATATGCCAAATTGTACTATGAATGAGAAGTAGATCATCCCCATCTTGCTTATGAGAAACCCCTGTTTGAGTGTGTATGTGATAGATTCATTTGAAATTGGTGATTATTGGATCTTCACCGAATATGTCTTTACATTGTAGTTTTATTTCTTCCTCTTTAACACCTGTAATCTCGTAAAAAGATAGCGGTTAAAAACTACTAGATTTGCTAAAAAGTTAAATCGTCATATTAATAATTTAGAGTAAAATGATCATATTAACTTCAATAAGAATGTTATTGAGAAGTTTAAAGGCATGGCGGATACAGATAATACTATTTGTAGTATAGTAACTAGTGAGGCCATAAAGGCAATTGCGGGTCTGGGGTTAAAACATTAACAGCTATTGAAACGCCCTCTTTCGCTTCTACCAAAGAAGGGAGCTCAAAGGAGCAGCGAAATGAAAGTAACAACAACTCACAGTTTGAGAAGAAAACAATGACCGTGATGAGGGGTGGTGAAATGGTGCAGGTAATTGTTTGTTACTGTTTACTTAATTTCTCATTTAGTATAATTATATGACTATTTAAATTTATATTTGATGTTTGTTACAGCTAAGCTACAAGGCGATTTTGCCAAAAGGGGGACTATAATCTAGTTATTTACTCAAGATAACAATTCAAAATGGTGAAGTATTAATAATTTACTAATGATACAAGATTATCGTACAAGTATTATAAACAAATTACTATTCTTAGGACGAAACACATAATGAACGATTACCAACTGTTGTAGAGTGATACTCAGGTCTTTTGGAAGATAGGGAAAAGAACTAGAACTTAGAAACTGACTCCACAATAGTGGATATTACAAACTTATAGAAACCATTCTTCGCCAAAATGATCATTGTCCTATTTCAGTCCGTCAGAAAGTTAAGGTCCACTAGCACTATATAGCACCATGTGCACATGGCAGGGTTCTATATAGAGGGGATAGTTGACTTGCACGCGATCCATTACTAATACGTGTTTAACAGGTTTAGGTGAAAGAGTCATGAATGAGATATTGAGCTTAACAGTAATACAGACCGAAACTAATGTATTGATTATCTAAAGATTATTCGTTATGGCTATATAAACTCAATATAGAACACTTTAGGTACATCTTTAATGTAATCTAATTATACCATTAACCAAATTAACTTAATGCATTTTATCAGTGAGTCACCCTACGATGACCATCGTAAACACTCTCCTTATGGTCATTATGCGTCTTCAGCCCTTAACATTTACATATCAAGCAAAAGTGAGGTAGCGTTTACTACATTAACATATCTAGCAGACAAGTAAAAGTGACGTGTTGTTTACTATTTACCTTGACAGAACATTTGTAATTTCAATCCTACATAAACTATAATAGAAAAAAGTAATTAAAAACTCTTATACTTTTAAAGACTTTCGAGGACATAAAAAATACAAAGGCTTATCCTGCTCCTTAGCTATAGTTATGCTATCAAAAGGTTTAACACATACCTATAGCCCCTTGCGAGCTTGTTTGTCATTCTCCATAAGATCAGATGTAAAGCATAACCCATTCGGAAACAATCTTCAGCAATAAGGTCGAGATGAACATTTGAATTCCCATTATACCAGGCCTGAGGATACAACATAATACAAATATTCTGAATATCATTATTACGGGTGGGCAGTAGGTTGGGTCAAACTTTTGCAGTACAATATAACAGACTCAAATACAATGCCGTTGAACCCGAGTAGGCGACAAGAGCTCCAAGAATACATAGTGTCGCACAGTACTCATCCAACCCGATAAGTGAGAGATACAATGTTGCAGTACCAACATTGAAACTGTAATGTATGTTAGTATTAAGCTCATGTACTCGTTCCTTAGATCTGCTTTTGTTAGGTAAAAACATAATCGACATAAAAATATTCGGCAGTTGGCACTATATTGTGCTAAGGCGCCGTAAATTAACAACACACAAATACTTTTTTTTGAATGGATGTGTTGTATGTTTGTTTTTGATATCCCCAAAGTGAACAGGGCTTATGAACCTGATAAATTTTGTGATGCTTAGGACGGATCCGTAAAGCCAGCAAAGACTAAGGTAAGTGTAACAAAAATTTAAAATTATTATGATCTAACAACTTTAATAAATGTATAAATTTAAAAACAAGAATGTTATACTTATTATCCCTGTAAGAAAAAAATGCTCTTGCCAATGCCAATAATGGTTTACGGTAACCAGGGCAATGTAAAACGAATTGGTTTATCATTTTCTATTTCTTCGAGACTACAATTAGGAATTGTGTGGCTTGGAGAGGATGAGATGTCCGAGGGTGAGGAGGGGAGGCGTTCCGATACCTAATGGTGTTGGAGGCTCTTATTGTTGGGACAGTTAATGCCTATGGAGCATTGCAATTTTGCTCAAAATGCAATAATCAACTAACCATTTTCAAGTCACAACTAAACAACAGTCATTTGATTATTGTATTTTCAGCAGAATTGAAATGTCGACTCCTCTCCACAGGCATGTCCTGTCCCAAGCCACTCAAGTCTTAATTGTAGTCTAGAAGAAATAGAAAATGGTAAACCAACTCGTTTTACATTTCCCTGTTACCGTATATGATTATTGGCAATGGCAAGAACATCTTTTTTCTTACGGGGATAGTAAGTATAACATTCTTGTTTTTAAATTTATGCATTTATTGAAGTTGTTTGATCATAATAATTTTTTAATTTTGTTGCTGTTACCCAAGTCTTTGATGGCTTTACAGATCCGTCCTAAGCATCACAAAATTTATCAGGTTCATATGCCGTGTTCACTATGAGGATATCGAAAACAAACATACAACACATCCATTCAAGAAAAGGTATTTGTGTGATGTTAATTTACAGCGCCTTAGCACAATATAGTGCCAACTGCCGAATATTTTTATGTCGGTTATGTTTTTACCTAACGGTAAAGGAACGAGTACATGAGCTTAATACAAACATACATTACAGTTTCGATGTTGGTACTGCAACATTGTATCTCACTTATTAGGTAAAGAAAATTTTCCGGATGAGTACCGTGTGACACTATGTATTGTTGGAGCTCTTGCCGCATGCTCGGCTTCATCGGCATTGTATCTGTTGTATTTTACTACAAAAGTTTGACCCAACGTGCTGCCCACCCGTAATAACGATATTCAGAATATTTTTATTATGTGGTATCCTCAAGCCTGGTATAATGAAATTCAAGTGTTCATATCGAACTTGTTGCTGAAGATTGTTTCCGGGTGGGTTATGCTTTAAATCTGCTTGATCTTATGGAGAATGATGAACAAGCTCACAAGGGGTTATAAGGTTTGTGTTAAACATTTCGATAGTATAACTATAGTTAAGGAACACGATAGCCTTTGTATTTTTTTATGTCCTTGAAAGTCTTTAAAAGTAAAAGAGTTTTTAATTACTTTTTTCTATTGTAGTTTCTGTAGGATTGAAATTGCAAATGTTCTATCAAGGTAAATAGTAAACGACAAGATATGTTAATGTAGGATTGAGAGTGTGTTTACGGTGGTCATCGTAGGGTGACTCACTGATAAAATGCATTAAGTTAATTTGGAATGGTATAATTAGATTACATTAAAGAGGTACCTGAAGTGTTTAATATTGAGTTTATATAGCCATAACGAATAATCTAAAGATAGTCAATACATAAGTTTTCGTCTGTATTAGTGTGAAGCTCAATATCTCATTCATGACTCTTTCACCTAAACCTGTTAAACATGTGTCAGTAATGGATCACGTGCAAGTCAACTATCCCCTCTATATAGAACCATGTCATGTGCACATGGTGCTATATACTAACTTTCTAACAGACTGAAATAGGACAGTGATTATTTTGGCGAAGAATGGTTTCTATAAGTTTGCAATATCCACTATTGTGGAGTCAGTTTCTAAGTTCTCTCTTCCCTACTTAGTCTTGGCTAAAAAACCCTTTATGGACTAAAACAAGCACCAAAGTGCCTTCCTAAATGGTAAACTGAAAGAAGAAGTTTATATCAAACAGCCTCCTGGCTTTGAAAGTAGTGAGTTCCCTGACTATGTCTGTAAGCTTGACAAAGCCCTTTATGGACTAAAACAAGCACCAAAGGCATGGTATAAGACACTCTCTACTTTCCTTATTCAAAATAAGTTCACTAGGAGAAGAATAAATAACACATTGTTCATTTATAAATAAAAAAGAGATGTTCTCCTTGTTCAAGTATATGTAGATGACATCATATTTTGCTCAACAAGTTATTAACTTTGTAAACTGTTTGAGAAACTAATGACAAAGAAATTTGAAATGAGTATGATGGGTGAACTCACCTACTTCCTTGGATTGTAAATCAAGAAGGATGACAAAGGAATCTCAATTTGTCAAGAATAGTACACCAGGAACTTACTTAAAAAATATGACATTTCTGATAGTTCCTCAGTGAAAACACCTATGGTTCCTCCAAACAACTTAGGTCCTGATCTAGCCGGCAAACCAGTTAATGAGACCTCATACAGAGGAATGATTGGGTCACTGATGTACTTAACTGGAACAAGGCCTGATATCTAATTTTCCACAGTTCTATGTGCAAGATATCAGTCCAATCCAAAGGAATCGCATCTAATATCTGTGAAAAGAATACTCATATACCTGAAAGGTACTCCAACCCTTGGTCTGTATTATCCAAAATGTTCAAGCTTTGATCTCAAAGGATATTCAAACTCAGACTATGTTGGCTGTAACATGGACATAAAAAGCACTTCAGGTGCCTGTCAATTACTTGGTGGAAAATTAGTTTGTTGGAGTGCCAAGAAACAGCAGTCAGTGGCTATGTCCTCAACTGAAGCTGAATATGTTGCTGCTGCTGGGTGTTGTGCAAGTATCATATGGCTGAAAAGTCAACTCAGTGACTATGACATCCATTATAAGATGGTAACCATATTTTGTGACAACACCAGTTCCATTGCAATATCCAACAATCTAGTACTTCACTCTAGAACCAAACATATTGATATTAGATATTATTTTATCAGTGATCACATCCTTAAAGGAAATATTAAATTACACTTCATCCCCACTAAGTATCAGCTAGCTGATATCTTCACTAAACCTTTAGATGAACCGACTTTCACTAGACTAAAAGCAGAATTAGGCATGTTGAACATTGATTGATCAAACTCTCTGATCAAAGATGTTCAGTGTAGTGTATCTTGTTTTTCTCCCTGAAACCCAAATGAATCCCATGATACTAAGGGACGCATTAAATGAAGTAACTAAATGCTCCAAGTCTTTAGTTACTTAATGTCCTAGGTTGGTGATTGAACATATTAAATAAAGAACAAATATTCCTTGTCTAACTGTCATCCAATTATCGTAGGCCCCCACTTCCCATATCACTCAATTAACCTCAACATGCATTTAATGCTCACTCCCACGCACTCAATACCTTCCCAAAATGTCTACTCAAACGACATTTGACTGTTATTCAAACGTCATCACTGCAAAAGTGAAACGGCGCAATAGGTGCCTTGAAATACGGGATCGTACAACTAGTGGGAAATGCATTAATTGTTTTTAACTTCTTCAAAATGAAAAGTTTAAAATATTGAAAAAAAAATCCTTTTATAATTCCCTATAAATACCTTCATCAAAACAAGAACACACAAAAAAAAATTCAAAAGCAAATAAACTCTGCTCAAATTATCTCTCAAGCAAAAGTGTGGGTGTTCTTTAACCTTTTCGGTAAAATGCTTTTCTTAACCAGTTATTCATTGCAAATACTTCTTTCAAAAGTTTGTTTTGATCAATTGTGTTTCATACAAAGATATCCATCTCCGTATTATACTTTTGATAACATATCACTCATTTCACGGCAGCGATCAAGGTTGAAATAAACTTGTGGCCATCTGGTGTGTGGTATTCTGCCATTAAAACTTTTTTGTTTTCAAAAAACATTCACCTAAAATGGCAGAACAACAAACAATTAAGTATGCTCCTAAATGGAACAACTTGACTGTGGACAATGTGATTTTTTAGACCAACAATGAGGTGGGTAACTTTAACTACCCACCAAATGTGCCTGCATACAAGCCCGTAATGAAATTTCTACGAAACTATCCTTTGTATAATGCTTTTACCAACTGTCCCTTAGTGGTCTATCAGAACTTCCTCAGGGAGTTTTAAAGCACTGCTGTTGCCTTTGACCCTTTTCCATCAACTGATGAGCTTGAGAAACGCCCACTCAAGGAGTTCCTCATCAAATTTTTAGTCTCAAATGGGCAACGACCTTTGACCCTTGATTTTAAAACCTTTTGTTCATCAACTGGCCTTGATTATAATAATGGTAAATATGTTGAGCATTCTACACCTAAGGTCGTTAAGAAGGAATTGGGCAAAATTGCCATCAACCCGAGTTACCTGGACAAAACCTCAGTCCTGAAGAACTCCTTTCCTGTGGCTTGGAGAATTCTGTTCACTTTTGTGATTCAGGTTCTCAGCGGGAATTACTCCTCCACTGAGCAAGTAAACTCCACCCAGCAGCTCTTAGCCTACAGTCTCATTACTAGGACTGAGGTTGGCATAGGGGAGATCATTTACAGTGATCTCGTAACTAAGCTACTGAATAAGTCTAGGCTAAAATACGTTTCATACCCTAGATTTATCTCATGTGCTTTACAAGTGTTACTGGGTCCTGACTACACTCAGGATAAAAAATTTGGGTTCTTAACCCCAATCCTGAGTAACTCTAATTTTACAAAGGACCAATCCAAAGTCACTGAAATTGAATTGACGGCCCATATGATTGTTGTGAACAATCGGAGGGACTCAGTGTCTCCACCTCTTTCGGCTGCAAAGCCAAAGAAAGGGAAGTCTTAAATTATGACTTCCACCTCACCCAAGTCACAAGGCCCTGAGGCTTCAGGAGCACTCTCTAAGATGAGCAAAAGACCTAAGTCCAAAAAGCCACCCACTAAGACCAAGGTAACACCACCCAAGACAACGAAGGGTTCTAAGCAATCCCACTCAGTTTCCTCGGGCACCGTACCTGATCCCCAAGATCTAGAGAGAGACATACAACTCGCTACTACGGGATTGCCTTCCACACTCGATGAGCGCACTCGTAAATCAAAACCTTTGCCTGAGGGTACTGCTACTCATTCCAAAGACTCAGGGGGAAACAAACAACCCCTTGACAGGGATATAACTTTCACGACTTCTGATGAAGGCACGGCTAAAACCACGCCGCATCCTGAAGGGTCACGTGGAGATAAAGACTCAAGGGGAAACAAACCACCCGCTGATATGGAACCATAAAACCCCACTGATGCTGATCTCTCAGGAACTGGTGCTAAGTACCAGGAGGACCAGACCCAATCCTCTAGATTGAGGTACCAGTCTGTGACTGGAAATAAAGGTGAGCCTTCGTATAAAAGAGAACCGGATACTCAACCCATGCTACTAACTTATGCCGATGTTTGAGCTACTCTTCTTTCTAAGGATGAAGCTCAGGAAAGTGAGGAAGACATTTTGGGAGCTGGTGAAGAAATGGATGACAATCCTCAGTCTGCTGAAACCCAACATCAGTCTTAATGGAGGGTTTTGAGCAATCCCACTCAGTCTCCTTGAGCACCGTACCTGATCCCCAAGATCTAGTGAGAGACATACAACTCACTAGTACGAGATTGCCTTCCACACTTGATGAGGGCACTCGTAAATCAACACATTTACCTGAGGGTACTGATACGCATCCCCAAGACTCAGGGAGAAACAAACAACCCCTTGACAGGGACATAACTTCCACGACTCCTGATGAAAGCACGGCTAAAACCATGCCGTGTCTCGAAGGGTTACTTGTGGACAAAGACTCAGGGGGAAACATACCACCCGCTGATATGGAACCAATACACACTCCTGTTGCTGATCTATCAGGGACTGGTGCTAAGTACTAGGTGGATAAAACCCACTCTACTAGATTGAGGTACCGGTCCCTGACCAAAAACGAAGGCAAGACTTCTTCTGAAGTGGAGCCGGACACTGAAACTTTACAACTCTAGAACTTTGCTGATATTCAAGCCTACCCGCTCTCTGAGGATGAATTAGATAAAGAAAGTGATGAAGAGTGTTGGGAATAAAGGCTTCTAAAGTTTCTACTGCTGGTTGAAGAAGCTACTGCTGGTGAAGATTAGAGAAAACAGTCTAAGTCATTAGTACTGTTAGTTTAATAGTTAGTGCTGCCAGTACAAAGTGTTAGTACTGTCAGTTTTTTAGTACTGTTAGTTATAAATCATTAGTAACTTTTAGTTATAAGTATAGTACTGCTAAAGTGATACACCCAACACCAACCCGCATGAGATATATTATGAACTATATAGCAATTGATCACTGACTGCTTTTGTAAGCCCATTAGGGATTCTTGGTGGTATAAAAGAAACCCTAAGGCATATTTAGTAATATAGATCTAGAAATCATTTTCTCATAGTTAGTATTTATAGTTTCAAGGTTATTCTGTAATGTTGATTGTGTTTAATATATTGAAAGTTTAGCTTGATCTTGTTTTACTATTTCATTATTCTTTTTAGTATTACAAACGTTTTCCGCATCAGACTGTAGTATTCACATCTAGTTCTAGTATAGTTGTCTTGGATGCTATCCAAACACAACAACTTTAATAAGCTAGTAAGATATGTTTAAAAGGGATCAACAAGTGGTATCAGAGCTTGTTGAGAAAATTTGAATAAGAAGAACTCTAACTCTACTCAAGATCTGTTAGTCAAAGGAAAGATGGAGTCAAATCAAGAAACTTCCCAAACTGAGTCTCACTAAAAACTTTCCAGTACTCAAAACTAGGGAGTATGACTTATGGAGCATGAGGATGGAACAATACCTTACTTTCACTGATCATGCCCTTTGGGAGGTAATAGTAAATGGTGATTCAGTTTCACCAGTTGCATCAGCTAGTACTGGTGCTGAAGGTCCTATTCCTCCTAAAACTGCTGAACAAAAGCTAGCAAGGAAAAATGACTAAAACACAAACACTCTTATCTAAGGCCATTCTGATGAGCACCTACGTAAAGTTTCCTGCTGCAAGAAGGGATGCAAAGATCCCGTATTGGAAAGCTATCAAGAATATGTTTGGAGGCAACAAGGAATCAAAGAAAATGCAGAAGACCATTCTCAAGCAGAATTATGAAAACTTTGCTGCATCAAGTCAAGAAGGACTGGATAAAACCTATGATAGGTTTCAAAAGCTCATTAGTCAACTTGAAATCCATGGTGAAGTTATCTCTCAGGAGGATGCAAATCTAAAGTTGTTAAGAAGTTTACCATCAGCTTGGAACAATATTGCTTTAATCATGAGAAACAAATCTGATATTATACATTGAGCATGGATGATTTGTATAATAATCTGAAGGTGTATGAATCTGAGATCAAAGGCAAATTAAGTTCAAGCTCAAATTCTCAAAACGTGGCTTTTGTCTCATCAGATAACTCTAGCAGCACTAATGAAACAGTTAATACTGCTCATAGTGTTTCTACTGCTAGTTCTAAGGATCAAGCTTCTACTGCATCATATGCTGATGATGTCATGTTTTCTTTCTTTGCTAACCAGTCTAATGCCTCATAGTTGGACTATGAAGATTTGGAACAGATTAGTACTAATGATCTTGAAGAAATGGATCTCAAATGGCAAGTGGTAATGCTTACCATGAGAGTTAAGAGGTTCATAAATAAGACAGGAAGGAAGATGGACTTAAACGCCAGAAGAGATTGTGGCTTTGATAGGTGCAAAGGTTGAATGATACAACGACCATAAACGAGAGGTCATATTGCTAAGAGAAATACAGGGCACGAAGAATCAAGGAATAGAAATAGAGATGCTCACCAAGAAAGAATGCACCAGATAGATAAATCTACTAAAAATGCATTGTTGTCAAAGATGGGATGGGTGGTTATGATTGGAGCTTTCAGGCTGAAGAAGGCATCACAAACTTTGCTCTAATGGCCTATACATCTCAAGGTTCATCAAGTTCAGACTTTGAGGTACATACTTGCTCTAAAGATTGCTTAAAATCATATGAAACTCTTATCCAAAAAAGAAGTATGATCAACAGCGTGAAGCTCTTAATAAATCTAATCTAGAAATTAAGTTATCAAAATGAGAATTAAATCCATTAGAAGCAAGAAGTTGTCATAAAAAGAATGAAGCTGTTTATGAAGAAGATATTGCATTTTTAAAGTATGATGTCCAAGTGAAAGATATTTCTATCAAAGACCTTAAAAATCAGTTAGAAGAAGCTTTAAAAGAGAAAGATGATTTGAAACTTAAACTAGAAAAATTTGAAGAATCATCAAAGAATCTAACTAAACTGATTAATAGTCAAATAAGTGCTAAAGACAAAACTGGTATTGGTTATGATAGTCAAATGAATGAGAATGAAGTGGTTCATAGTGTGTTTAACAGTAGAGAAAGTGATGTGGATGATAGTCCAGTAAATGATAGATTCAAAACAGGTGAAGGGTTTCATGCAGTTCCCCCTCCCTACACTGGGAACTACATGCCCTCAAGACCTGACTTATCCTTTGCTGGGTTAGATGATTCTGTCTGTAAGACTAAAGTGAGTGAAACTGAAACTAGTATATCTAAGACTAGTAAGGATATTGTAGAAAAGCCTAAAACTGTTAGGTCTAGTGCTCCTATCAATGAAGAATGGGACACTGATAGTAATAATGATAGTGTGTTTAGACCTAAATCTGATCTGACAAAACCAAAGTTTACTAAAATCAATTTTGTCAAATCTGGTGAGAATGTGAAATCTGTTAATAAGGAAAACATACATAGGCAAGTAGAGTATCCTAGGAAAAGTCAAAGTCCTAGGGATAATAAAAGAAACTAGAATAGGATGATGACTCAGAAACTAGGAAATGGTTTTGAGTCTATAAAGAAAGCTGTTTTGTATGTAGGAGTCTCAACCATTTAATCAAAGACTGTGATTTTCATGAAAATAAAATGGTAGAAAAACTAGTGTTGAATAATAAGGGAAGGGTTACTGGTCAAAGGGAAATTAGACCAGTATGAAACAATGCTCAGAGGGTGAACCACTAAAATAAATTAACTCACCCACATCCTAAAAGGAATTTTGTTCCAACAGCAGTTGCAACAAAGTTAGGACAAGTACCAGTTAATGCTGCTAAGCAAAGCTCTCCAAGAGCAGCAGCATCAATTAGTACTGCCAGACTTGTTAATACTGCTACCCTTAAACCAAAAGTGAATGATGCATTACCCATAACATATTCTTATTTTAAAGCTCATTCACCAGTAAGAAGGGATTTTAACCAAAAATCAGCAGCTAAAACCAATAATTTTAATGAAAAAGTTAATACTGCTAGGGTAAAATGTAAACTACGACTCATGGGGTCCAAAAGCAGTATTAGTGTGCATGAGGGAAATGAGGAAAATGCTGTTAAGTTCCCTTAGCATGCTGATTTGAGACCAACAGGAAAATGTTATACGAACCATATACCTCCCAAAGACATAGATCATAACATGCGTAAAAAGATTTGACTATGTTAATCTACAAGGGCAGACGTCAAGTCAGTAATAGGCTTGGGTCCTCAAAAGAACTAAACCTCTTTATTTTGATGCAACGGGTAATACACCATATACTTTACAAGATCGCGCGCGGGGATTTTGACATAAGATGGCTCTAGGCATATGACTAGAAACAAGTCCTTTCTTACAGATTATCAAGAAATTGATGGTGGATTTGTTGCATTTGGAGGAAGTCCTAAAGGAGGTAAAATTACTAAAAGTAAATTAGACTGGTAAATTAAATTTGAAGATGGTATACTTTGGTAAAAGAACTTAAGTTAACCTTTCATCCTCTCACAAATGTTGACAAGAAAAATAATTTCTTTTCACTGAGATAAGTCTTGTACTATCTCCATCCCTCCTGACTTTAAGCTACTTGATGAAAGTCAAGTCTTGCTTAAAGTTCCCAGACATGACAACATGTACAGTTTTGATCTAAAGAATGTAGTTGCCTTCAGTGAGGTTTGTACTGGGTGTGAATGGTGGGATGGCAAGAGGGGCTGGGGGGGGGGGGAGGGGGGCTGGAGCAAATAGCTGAGTCTAATTTAGTATGCGAAATGGTCGATATGGATGCAGTGGTGGGGGGTGGTCGGATATGGAAAAACACTTTATAGTAACAAAGACACAAGCTACATCAAACAAGTAAGAGAAGAGACTTAGAAGGCTGATAAGGGGGTACACAAGTGATGAGTTAGCTACACAAGTATGGGCTCACTCCTTGTCTCAGCTAGCAAATCACTAAGCCGGTTGCGAAGCATATGCGTCAATTAGCCTTCTTTGAAATTAGCGGAAGTCGCATCCGCTACACATTGAGGTTGGATGGCGAGAGCTCTGCAAAGTGTGGGGTGGCTTTATCTGAGCACGCGAGTAGATGCGAGCAACTCCTTCGACCGTTGTCTAAACGCCTGCGTCGTGTGGGACTCCGTGACTACAGGCAGGCTCAAGCTCCAGTCTAATTAAGCAAGATCATCAGAGCACGCATGAGAGTATTACACGCGACCTGCGTAGTAGGACACAAAAACAATATACAAACACACATGCATACTATTATATTACCGCGTGGGGTAGGATGATCTCATAGATCGTAGTAACGGATTCTGTAGTGGGCACGCTAGAGCAAGCTGGAGAGCTGAGACTCTCTCTACTAGAGATTAAGTTTGAGGTAGTGTGACTCTAGGTCTCGTGGGTGGCCGAAGACAGACAGATTAGACTCAGACACTTCACGGAGCTCGGCACAGATTCTTGAGAGTACTGAGCGGAATTCATAGGCATGAAAACCAAATAAATCATAAGGTTAAAATCATCAGATGTGACAATGAAACTGAATTTAAAAATAATGACATGAATCAGTTTTGTGGGATGTTGCCAGAACTCCACAACAAAATGAAGTTGCTGAAAGAAAGAATATGACACTAATAGAGGCAGCTAGGACTATGCTAGCAGATTTACTCTTACCTACTACATTTTGGGCTGAAGCAGTTAATACTGCTTGCTATGTTCAGAATAGGGTTTTAGTAACCAAGCCTCACAACAAGACACCTTATGAACTATTACATGGTAGGCCACCTAGTATAAGTTTTATGCGACCTTTTTGGTGTCCTGTGACCATTCTTAATATCTTAGATCCCCTAGGCAAATTTGCTAGGAAGGCTGATGAGGGGTTCTTGGTTGGATACTCTATAAATAGCAAGGCTTTTATGGTATTTAACACTAGAACTAGGAAAGTAGAGGAGAACCTACACATAACCTTTCTTGAAAACAAACCAAATGTTGTAGGGTGTGGACCAGATTGGCTTTTTGATATTGATTTACTAACAAACTCTATGAATTATGAGCCAGTTACTGCAGGGAATCAAACTAATAGGAATGCAGGTATCAAGGATAATGTTGATGCAGTACCTACTCAACAATATATTCTGCTACCATTACTTTATGATAGTCCACAAAGCTCAGAGGATGCAGTTGCTGATGATGCTGGTAAAAAGACTAAGAAAACCAGTCAATAGGGAAAGAATGTCAAGAGAAGAAGGAAGAGCTTAAATAAAGAGGTGACCAGAATGTGCAAGATTTTAGAGCTGAATTGGATATTGCTTGTTCAATAGAAGGAAGGTCATGCTACCAGCACTAACAGAGTTTCTACTGTTAGTCCATCTGTTAGTGTTGCTGGGCAAATTTTTAATAATGCTGATGATCTTCCAACTGACCCTCTTATGCCTGATTTGGAGGATACTCCTGATCTTCTAAATACTGGTATCTTTAGTGGTGCATATGATGATGAAGATGAGGGTGCAAAGGCTGACCTTAACAACTTGGAAACAACCATGAATGTCAGTCCTATTCCTATAACTAGAATACACAAGCATCATCCTAAAGACCAGATTATTAGAGACATAAATTGAGCTACTCAAACAAGGAGGATGACCAAGATTTATGAAAAACATGCTTTGGTCAGTTACATTAATAAGCAGAGAAGAACAAATCACAAAAGATTTTATCAAACTGCTTATTTGCCAGTTTTTCTCTCCTCAAAAGAACCCAAGAAGTGAATTCAAGCTTTGATGATCAAGCTGATATAAGCAAATTCATAGAGTGCTACAATTTAAATGGAATGGAAAATATTAGGGGGGGGGGGGGATATATATAAGGGGGGGGGGGGGGTTAAAACAAAAGGTTGGACATTGGTTGATCTACCTAATGGCAAGAGGGCCATTGGAACCAAATGGGTCTTTAGAAACAAGAAAGATGAGAGAGGAATTGTAGTTAGAAACAAGGCAAGACTGGCACAAGGTTACACCTAAGAAGAAGGAATTGATTATATGAGTTTTTGAGACGGGTGGGGCGGGGGGGGGGGGGGGGGTGGGGGGGGGGGATAGATGGGGGTATCTGGGTATTAATTTTAAATGTTTTTTTCCGCCTATCTTCATTATTGGTTTATTGGGTAGCAATGGATGTGAAAAGACGTTTTTATATGGTACTATTGAAGTGAGGGAGTTGGTGCAACCTCCTGAGTTTGAAGATCCCAGTTCCCGGATAAAGTTTATAAGTAGATAAAGCTTGATAGGGCTACATCAAGCTCCTAAAGCCTGAGAGAACATTTGTCTGCCTACTTATTGAAAATAGATTTAGAAGAGGCACTATAGATAAGACTTTATTCATAAGAAGGACAAAGGTGATATCCTGTTAGTGCAAGTGTATGTTGATGACATCATCTTTGGGTCTATCAAAAAGTCTTTATTTTGAGTTTTATGCAGATGAGCACAAGAGATTCCAGATGAGTTCTATGGGGGAGCTCACTTTCTTCTTAGGGTTACAAGTAAAGCAGAAAGATGATGGAATCTTCATCAGCCAAGACAAGTATGTGGCTGATATATTAAAGAAGTTTGATTTTGCCACTGTAAAGACAGCAAGCACTCCAATAGAGACTAACAAGGCATTGCTCAAGGATGAAGAAGCTGAGGATGTGGATGTTCATTTATACAGATCAATGATTGGATCATTGATGTACTTGACAGCTTCTAGGCCTGACATAATGTTTGTTGTTTATGCTTGTGCAAGGTTCCAAGTTACTCCTAAAGTCTCACATCTTCATGCAGTGAAGAGGATCTTTAGATACTTGAAAGGTCAGCCTAAATTGGGCCTTTGGTATCCTAGAGATTCACCATTTGACTTGGAAGCATTTTCTGACAGTGATTATGCTGGAGCTAGCCTTGACAGGAAATCCACAACAGGAGGTTGTCAATTTCTTGGCAAAAGGTTGATTTCATGGCAATGTAAAAAGCAAACTATAGTTGCCAACTCCACTACTGAAGCAGAGTATGTTGCTGCTGCTAATTGCTGTGGACAGGTGTTGTGGATTCAAAATCAAATGCTTGATTATGGGTTCAATTTCATGAACACCAAGATTCACATTGATAATGAAAGCACCATTTGTATTGTGAAGAATCCAGTGTTTCATGCTAAAACCAAGCACATTGAAATAAGGCACCATTTCATCAGAGATTCTTATGAGAAGAGGCTCATTGAAGTAATTAAGATACATTCAGATCACAATGTTTCTGATCTTCTCACAAAGGCATTTGATGTTAGCAGGTTTAACTTTTTGATTGCTAGCATTATATTACTTAATCTCTAAAGATGTATTTGTTGGATTTATGACTGGTGTGGTTTGAAGATAGTATTAGTAATGAATTTGGAGTTAAAACTGGTGGTTGTAAAGTTAATGCTGCTAGGCAGGATTTGGTACTCCTAGGCGAAAGTTAGTACTGCTAGGCAAAAGTTAATACTGCTGAGCCAAAGTTAGTGTTGCTTGTTACCGTTGGAGTTATAACTGCTGAGTGAAATTCTTGGTTGGTAAACAGTTTCCTACTATTCTAGGTTTCCTTTTTTACCTATATAAGTGTATTCGACTACATCAAGATCATTCTAATACTCTCGAATACCAAAAAGCTCTCAAAATTCACAAACCCACTTCAACTTATCATCGACTCAATAAATTCATCATTAATTAATCATTTATGGCGGATTTGAAGTTTGTTGATCAACACAAGATGGTCGCCTACTTAGAGAAATCAGAAGGGAACACTGCTTTTCATGAGATAGTGGACTTTCTTACTGCTAGCTCTGTACATCATGCCTTAACTGTAAGTCCTACTATCGATGCTTCTTATATTGAACAGTTTGGGAATACTGCATATTCTCAAACAGTCAATGATGTGAAGCAAATTCATGCCACAGTTTGAAAGTGCAAGATATGTAGTAATAATAAGAATCATCAGTGCGGATGATCTTCACTTAATGATGAGAGATGGTATACTGTCTAACAAATGATGCTATTTTTGAAAACCTTGCATTGATGGGGTATGAGAGTGATTCTAACAAACTTACTTTTCAAAAAGCTCTCTTCTCCCCTCAGTGGAAGTACCTCATACATATCATTCTACACTGCTTAAGTTCAAAATCTACTTCTTGGAATGAATTTCTAATAAGCACTGCAGACATTTGTTCGCTAATGGGCAAACGTTTAACTTTTCTAAACTAATTTCTGATGGTATGTAAGGAACTTGGATACCATATAAAAAGAAATTTTAATGTATCCAATGGTTTTTTACAACTCTTTGTTGAATAATCAGATACTCTTGCGAACCTTTGTTAATGAGTATTCAACACCTGCACATACTAAAAAGGTTTTCACTAACATGAAAAGAAAAGGAAAAGATTTATCAGGAAGAGTTACTCCATTGTTTGCATCAATGTTGGCACCACCAGTAGTAGAGGGTGAAGGTTCAGGTCAACCCTCTGAACCCCAACCAACACCTTCTACTGCTCAACCCAGAATTGAAGAACAAATCCCTGTTACTGAATCATCATCACCCCAAAATACTCAATCACCTAGGAAAGCCTTACAAGAGGACACTCAGTGTCCTCAGACTAGTATGCCTATACTAAATATAGCAGATGAGTCTGTCTTTAAGGGGTGGGATGGCAAAGTGTTGAGGGCTACCACTACTGCTGCTAGTTTAGATGTAGCACAGGCTAGTGGTAACATATCTAAGACCCAATCTACGACAATGTCTAATGATCCTCTTTCTCAGGAAATTGGTTTAGGTGACAGACCCAGGTGACAAGAAGCCATGGGGGTGTCATTGCTCAGACTCGGTCTAAGAGGGCATCTAAACATTCCTATGATTCACCTCTCCCAGGAAAAAAAAAAGGTTTTTTTTTTGTTTTTTAAAATAAAAACAACCTGGAAGTGATGAGGAAAGAATTGAACAAGATGATTTGACGGATTTTGTACCACCAACACCTCATGAAGATTTTTCACCTCCTCTCAGAGGTCCCACACCTAAGAATGGAGATGGCTAACCTAAACATAATGAATGATGGCTATTTGTACAAACTTGTCAAACAGGGTTCTTGCTTTGGAACAATCAAAGACTGCTCAAGATTTAGTGATCAGAAAGTTAAAAAAGAAGGTTAGAAAATTGGAAAAAAGCTAAGGGTAAGAACTCTAGGGATGAAACTCTTCAAGATTGGTACCTCCAAGAGAAAGAGTTTGGATGAGGAGTATGTATCCAAACAGGGGAGGAAAAGTGACAAGATAAAGCCAATGTTTGATGATAGTGACTTTGCTAAGATTGATGTGGATAATGCAATGGAGAATGTTGAAGGTGATGATGAAACTTAGGGGAGGAATACTGTTGAACAAACTACTATTGCTGGGGATACAGTTAATACTGCCAATATTGATGTTAGTGCTGCTGGACCTTCAGATGTTAGTACTGCTGATCCTTCTACAAGTACTGCTGAGGATATTTTTAAAGATGAGATGATGACTATTGCTGATACACTTGTGGCTATTAGGAGCACAAGACCAAGAACAACCTCAGTGATTATTCATGATGTTGAAGAAGAACCAAGAAAGTCAACTCTAGCACCAACAACACAACCTTCATCTAAAGATAAGGGCAAAGCACTTATGGTGGAGCCTGAAAAGCCTTCAAAGAACCCAAGAAAGGCTCAGATTCAGATGGATGAAGAGCTGGCTATAAGATTACATGAAGAAGAAAAGGCTAAACTAGAAAGAATGCAAAGAGAAAGAGCTACACAAGAAAAAGCATCTAATGCCGCTTTGATTGCAGAATTTGATAATGTTCAAGCAAGAATGGAGGCAGATGCTCTGTTAACTGCAATACTTCAAGAAAAAGAAAGAGAGCAGTTTCTATGAAGAGCCAAGCTAGTTTTTTATGGAGACAATGCAAAAGAAAAAGGTTCTTTGCTGCACAAAGGGCTAAACAAATTAGAAACAAACCACCAACCAAAATTCAATTAAGAAACAAGATGATCACTTACCTGAAAAACATAGGTAGATTCACTTACAATCAACTAAAGAATAAGAGTTTTAAGAAATTCAGAAGCGATAAAAAGGACAAATGGATTAAGATTTTTCTTCCTATGGATTCTGAAGAAGGTGGAAAGAAAGCAAAAGCAGTAAAGAAGAACCAAGAGCTCAAACTGATGAAAGAGAGGTTATAAGACAAAAGATTAAGAAACTTCAGTTCAGTGAAGAATAATTAGCAGAAAAGGAAAAAGAATTATCAGAAAAAGAACTACATAAATTAATAGTGGTAGTTCCAGTGGAAGAAGTATATGTTGAAGCCTTACAGGTCAAATATCCAATCATAGACCAGGAGGTTTACTCTAAAGACATAAGAAGGTATTGGAGAATTATCAGAGTTAGAAACCATACAGAAGCTTATCAGATTTTTGCTGATATGTTGAAGAAATTTGATAAAGATAACCTGGTTAAGCTTTGGGATTTGGTTAAGAATAGTTCAGTAACAACAAGCCCTACATATGATGAAAAAAGGAATTGTAGGTTGAACTGAAGAGATTGTTTGAACCAGATAATGATGATACTCTGTGGAAGCTTCAAAGATATATGCATGATCCTTTGGTATGGAGGCTTTATGATACATGTGGTGTTCACCATGTATCTTCAGTAAGAGGACATGATATCTTCATGTTGTTACAAAAAAAAAAAAAAATAGAAAAAAAAAAAAAAAAAAAAATAAAAAAAAAAAAAAAAATAAAAAAAAAAAACAGAAAAAAAAAAAAAAAAAAAAAAAACAAAAAAAGAAAAAGACAAAAAGAAAAAAAAAAAAAAAAAAAAAAAAAAAAAAAAAAAAAAAAAGAAAGAATATCCTTTAACCAGAGGAACACTTAGATTAATGATGGTGGCTAGACTATTAGTAGAAGTAGATAATGAGATGTCTAGAGAACTTTAAAGAAAGATCTTTTATCAAGCAAACAGACCAAGGCAATAAGGTATTTGGATACATCCTCCTAGTGCTCAAGATGCTGATCATGAAGAAACTTAATGATTAACAAGAAGAATATCAAGTTTAGGGGATGATTGTTGGGAATAAAGGATTCTTAAGTTTCTACTGCTGGTTGAAGAAGCTACTGCTGGTGAAGATTAGAGAAAACAGTCTAAGTCATTAGTACTGTTAGTGTAATAGTTAGTGTTGCTAGTACAAAGTGTTAGTACTGTCAGTTTATTAGTACTGTATTATGAATCGTTAGTACTAGTTAGTTATATAGTTTAAGTACTGCTAAAATTGAATGATGCATGAGATATATTAGAATAGATATGCATTGATCATTAACGCGTTTGTAAGCCCATAGGTTTCTTGGTGAAAAAAAAACCCGAGCATAGTTAGTAATATAGATCTAGAAATCTAAAATGTATCTTTTTTTTTTCTCATCGGTTAAGTATTCATAGGTTTTCAAGTTTATTCTATAATGTGGATTGTGTTTCAATAAATTGAAAGTTTACAAGTTCTTGTTTTAACTTTCAAAATTGTTCTTTTAGTATTACAACCTAGTTTTCCGGCATGGGGGGGGGAGTTTGTAGTATTCACAATCTTAGTTTCTATTATAGTTGTCTTGGATCTATCCAACACAACTAAGCTTTAACAAGCTAAGTAAGACCTGTTCAAAAGGGATCAACAAAGAGGAAGTGCTTGCTGCTGGGGATGACATGGATGAGGATATTCAAGCTGATGAAGAAATTAGAACTCCCTCACCAAAGCAACTCCCCAAGCATCCGACACTGATTCTTCAAGTGATAAAATCCTCAGGAAGTATGATGACACTCTCCCTCTTACTAAACAAAAGTTGGTTAAGTATCTTAGGAAAGTGTCACGTGTGTTGTTTGAAAGAATCACTAAGGATCAATGGGAAAAACATGAAGAGGAAGTTGTTCACTATGTCAGCCTCAAAGCCTCCATTGATGACTACTACAATGAAAACATTGCTCACAAAGATCAGACTGATAAACTGGTGGAAGCCTTCATGAGCTCCCTTGAAAAGAGCAGCACTACAATCAATGATCTCTACAAAGGCCTGGAAGTCATAACTCAGCTTCTCAAAGATATCACAACGTCTGTCAAGGATGATTCTGCTACAAACAAGAAGGTTGAGGAAGCTTCTGAGCATCTTGCCAAGATCTCTACACAGATTACTGAGATTCTTTCTTTAGTCAAGAGCCTTGATTTCTCTACTCAGTCCACTGTCAAAAATATTCAAGATCATGCTTTTAAGCAAGAAGAAGCATCACCTGACTGGATGAAATCCTCTACCAACATGGCATGGAATCTTGGTTCAAGAATCTCAGGCCTTGAGAGAACTCAAACCCATATTCAATCAAGTATGTCCTCTCTTAAGGAAGACACAAGCTCTATCAAGTTCATGATGACTAAGATGTATAACGCCTTTAGAAGCCAATCCTCTTCAGCTCCCTCAAGCAGTGTCACTCCAACATTTGCTCTCACTGACACTCTAGCAAATGTTGAGGGGGATAATGCTACCCACACTGCCACTAAAGAACCTTCTTTTCATACTAAGGGGGAGACTGATGCTAACATCCAAGAAAAGCCTAAAGAATCAAAGCAATCAACAGATGCAAACATTAAGTTCATTGGCTTATACACTCATCCACCTCCAATCACTCAGGCATAATCCATCACAATCATCCATCCTGAACCTTCTGTCCCACAAAGAGAGGGCAAAGGTATTGCAACTGATGACCAGGCAGAGGATCAAAAAAAGCTGGTTAAAGCCTCATCTATTGTTCATCCTGATCTTGATAAACCAGTAAGAGTTGAATTTGTGATTAACGGGAAAACATTCTACCTCACTGAATAAGAAATTCAAGAGTACTAGGATAAAGAGGAGGAAATCAAGAAAGCTGAGGAAGAAGCCAGACTAAATGCTATAAGCAAGACTGAGGTAGTCAAGGTTATTCGTGAAGAAGCAAAGAAGCTAGGTATCCATCCAAAAGGGGCAATCACCACCAAAGCTGGTGAATTGTTTAAGAAAGCTCAGGATGCAGAACATGAGGTCCTTAAAAGACAACACACTGAGAAGGTTAGAAAATCTCTTGAGCTCATAAAGCACAAGTATGATAACTATATGTGGACTGTCAGCAACAGACTGAAACCAGAACCTATCACTGATATCAAGATTCATCCAAAAACTAAGCCAGTGGTTATAACAGTCTACAGAGGCACTGATGGTAGAAATTTTGATGTTCATAAACCTTTTTTCTTTGGAGCATTTGGTATATCTAAATTGGATGAGCTGAGGGAAATCATTCCAAAGAAGAAAAATATTGTGGTAAAAGACTTGATGAATTCTCTAAGTTGAAGATATGAAAGGTTAAGGAAAATTCCTGGGGAACTTTGAATTCAGTCTGCTCTTCCTACTCCAGAACAAGCCCCATCTCAAAGCTCAGGAAGAAAACGGAAACACATGGAACTTGAGCCTGAAACAAGAATCCCTGGATTGGAATGCAATCGAGCTCTCCCTGAAAATGTCCCGTTCGTAAACAACATGGTCATCGAAGAACCTGAGTATGGAATTTTCTTCACTAACGAATTTGGTGATCAAGCATTCCAAAGATGGAGTGACATCGACATAGTGGGGATGGAAGCTCTTGTGTCATATCTAGTAGCTGCATCTATGGTCAAGTCTCCTGAAAATGCAAGGTTCGGCATGAAATTGAGAAAACTCATTGTTGAATACCCTGACCAAGAAAAGCTCAAATCAAAGAAAGTCAAACTGGAAGCTCTTGGATACAACATGGACTGAGTACTTATGTAATTTTTTGTTATCTTTTGTAATAGATAATAGGACCTTGTAATCGTTCAATAAAGTACTTTTTGTTAAAACTTTGTATCCTTAAAAAGCTTTCCTGAAATCAGTGTTAGAAGAAGCTATATGTACTCACTCACACTGATAAACACTTAGGCTATATTTATATCTAAATAGGGAGAGATTGTTAGGCCAATTTAGTGCCCAATGATCTTTCACTTAGGATTTGAATATAAAATATCCTAAGTGTCAATAACCTTTAACATTAGTAGTCACTCAGTGAGTTACCTTCAATATGCTCAGACTGAGTCTATAAGAAAGACTCTAGCAGTTAGTAAGGCGATTCTCAATGAATGAAGCCTAAGCCAAAGAAGAAGGTGATGGGTTCAGTGAGTTGTGGCAATAGACTCACTGAGCCCCATACGATCTCTAATAACTACAAGACCCTGAAGACAAGATACTGAAAAATAGGCGGGATAGTTTGAAAGCAGATAAGTTCAAGCTCTTATCTCGTGAAGTCAACTTATCCTAAAGAGGGCATAAGACAAGTTCAGTGTCAGGAACTGAACTTGGAAAGAGCATTTGTCCCATACGTAGAATAGATATTATGATAGGGACAAAGCTATACAAATGTACTATCCTATCAGATCTGGGATAAGTGCTCAACACCCATGTACGTGTAACCCTACCTAAGTAGTATAAATAGAACTCTTGTAACGGAGTAGATGTTAAGTTTGTGCATTCAAAGTCGTAACTTTCACAAACACATCTACTCCTCCAAATCTACTAAGTCCCTGAGCAAGCTCAGTTGGTTAGCATATTAGTTAACTTTGATTAACACTTTAAGTTTTAGCAAAGTTATTAGTGAGGAGATCACACACACACATTGTCATTCAATCCCCATTGTAGTTCCGCATACAATGGGGTATAATTCTTAATAAAAAGAGTTAAACGTTGAAAAATTATTTTCGTGTCTTGTACTTATTTGTTATAACTGTTTACACAAAACCTTTTCAAAGAACTACTTGTTTACTTTACTAGCAAGCCATGAGTTAGTTAATGATAATTTTGTAGTTATTATTCACTAACTAAGTGGGAACAACATTCTGCCTAACATAAGTTGCAGCATCCGTACCACCATGCCCATCAAAAACCTGTTGACGTGATAAATTCATTACATATTTGTACTTTACCTTTCAAAAATTTAAACACCCCGTTAGGAAAAAAAGGCAAAATGGAGGGCATACCCCATAAAAAGCTCTGGGGGAAGGTAAACATTCGGTTCCATCTATAAGGTCAAGAAGGTTAGCTATACATATATGTTCGTCGTCCATATATTGCTTCGGTCCTTTCTGGGCATAACTTCCTAATCGGATCACCGACAAAAAATCAATTTTCTTTTGTTTCAATATGATTTTTGAAGGCTTTAACTGTTGAGTGGGGATGAAAAATGGAAGACTTGTTTGTTAAATTGTTGATTTTGAAAAGGTTTTGATGGGGGTGGCAAAAAGGGTTTTGGTGAAGTTATAAAACAATGAATTCTTTTTGTATAAAATATTGACTTTTTTTTTAAAACAGGTAAATTCAACTGTTGTAAATGATAAGCTTAAATTATAAAATATTGAGTTCTTTTAGAACAGTTAAATGCAATTGTTGTAAATAACAATATTAAATTATAAAATGTTTGGATGTTTTACAACGATTATTTGCAACCGCTTTAATAACTTTAAATAATTAAAAGAAATCAAATAGACAAAGCAATAGTTTTAAAAGAAACATCTTATATTACATTTTTCAAATTAACGGTGATATATAATGTTTTCCAAATTATTTAGTACGGCGGAACTAAAACTCATTTTAAAATGTTCTCTACTAGTAATTATATGTATTAGATCACGTTTCATGGAATAAGTATGTCGTTATCAACATTTTTCTTCTCCTTTTCATTTAGGAATCCATTTATTTAATGAAACAAAAGACATAAATTATGGCATCCGCAAGGAGAGGTTCAGAAAAAATCAAAGTCATAACCACTCAATGGTGGCCTAGTGGCAAAAGGGCTTGTGACTATCAGTTTAAAATGTGTGAGTTTCAAGTTTGATTCCTGCCATGTGTAAACAACATTGAAGTGGTCACGACAACCTCCTGAAAGGGGAAGGTTTTACTAGGTTTGAGTCTGTGTGACGGTGGGTTCAACCCCGCAGATTAGTCGGCCAAAAGAACGGAAACTATGGTTACAAAAAAAAAGTTTAAGACTCATGAAAAGGTTTACGGTTTACTTCAACCATAAAAAGGTTTTTAGTTTATATCTATGCCACATGGAGGATTCAAATTGTTAAAACTTTTTTCATAATTTAATGATGTGTGTTATGTTGAGCATTTCCTTAAAAATTATAAAAGAGTTATAGTTAGTAATAGGTTTATGTATATAAACATATATAAAAATCCACCAATTGGAATGCTATCAGTATACTATATTTATAAAATTATTTAAAAAAGCATTTTTAGGCGAATATATAAGATTAACATTATGATTGTTATGTTTAGCGGATTAGTCTTCATGGCCCAAAGGCATATTTATCTTTGTATTAGTGAATAAATAGGCCCAAGCCCGTTTGTGGGTTTAGGGTATTAGGGTTTTACCACTATAAATAGTGGTCAATAATAAATCATAACTAAAAGGGTTTTCTATCATTCTACATGGTATCAGGCCAAATAGCCGATCCAAACCCTAAAAACAAAAGCAAACCCTAGCACCTCACACTCGACTTAACAGTCGACTGCACATCCTATCCCTATCGATTTTAAACAGGTCGATCACACACCATGACCTACCATGATCAATCAATTTTGTACCAACATACTATTACTTGGTTGAAATAAATATATGCGGACTCAACTTGCAACATTTTGTACCAGTTAAAATTGGATCTCGCTGAATCCAAACTACTCCACGTCAGAGTTACTTCTTTAAAGGCCATTGTAGTGACTTTTGATGTCTCAAACACATCGAAGGCTCAAGCACACAGTCGTCCCACATCCTCACACCTCCGATGGGACGATTGGATCATAAACCGATTCCTGTGCTTAAATAGTGGATCTTCTCTTACAATTCTTAACTCTTCGCAATCGGTTGATAAATAGCTAACCCTAAAAAAAGCCAAAGACACATGGGACACTTTGAAGCAATCTTTTCAAGACACAAAAAGGACACGCGTTGTTGCTTTTAAAGGAAGTACGTTATGATCCAAATGGGTGACAAAACAGCGATGAGTTACTTCTCGAACATTGACTCCATCATCACATTACTCAATGATCTTGGTTCGGATGTTAGCCAAGACGACGTTGTTACCTATGCAATCAATGGCTTAAGTGACAAGTATGGATGCCTTGCTCAAATCATAGCTCACAAGGAACCGTTTCCCGACCTCTCCATCGTGCGTTCAATGGTCTCTACTGAGGAGATGCGGATTCGGAATATGTGCATTCATTGTCAGTAAGATAACTCTGTGCTCTCTCAAGTCCTGTTAACCGAGGACACCGATCGTGTTCAAGACACACGACCATCAAGGAACTGTGATAATCGTAAATAATAACAAGACCGAGGTCTGTCGAAACTTTGGTCGAGGTGTTTGTCGTTGGGGTGCCACCTGCAGGTACATACATGATTCGTCTCGTTCCGCAGGTACACGCTCCAACTCGTCTCAAAATAACACACGTACAAACACCTCCAACATGCATACTGGAATTGTTTTTGGTAATAGGGGACTTGATTTGGGCAGCAGCAATTTTTACGTTTAATTTCGTTTATTACGTTTTTGTACGGATGAAAACGATAGAAAACGTACAAAAAACGTACGAAAACGTACATAAACGAACGAAAGCGGGTGAAAACAGACGAAAACGTAAATAGAGACGAAAGCATACCAAAACGTAAAAAATGTACAAAAAACGGTTGAAAACGTAAAGAAAGGGACAAAAACATACGAGAACGTAAAAAAACGTAAAAACGTTAAAAAAAGTACGAACAAACGAAAATGTAAGCAAAAGGACGAAAACATACGAAAACGTAAAAAAACTGATGCAAACGTAAAAAACGGACGAAAATGTAAAAAACGGACGAAAACGTGGGAAATTGTACAAAAACATAAAAAAACGGACCAAAACATACGAAGACGGACGAAAACGTAAAAAAGGGTTTTGGCAGGTCTAGTTGCATCAGATTATAAGTATAATAAGTGTAAAAGTGAGGGAAAAAAATAATTACTTTGAAAAAAATGGAAAAAAAGAAATTATGAATAAATGTAAAAAGAAGTTCTAAATGAAAAAAGAAGTCAACGGACTGAAGGTGAAAATCAATGCAAATCACAGGGACCATTCATTTAAATTTTCGAAGTGTTAAACCTGTTAACTTGTTAGTAGCCGGTTACATTACGTATATCGTTCAAAATTTGAATGTATTTAAGCAATATTGGTAATAGATTTTGTTGATTACGTATTTAGGTCTTTCTGAGAAAGTATCTTGCGTATCTATATCTTTTATCCAAATAGAAAATAACTTGTGCTTTTATTTTGATATTTATAATTACTTGCATTCATATATGTTGTGTTTTTAATACAGCATATATGTTTTATTTTAGAACAATATATATGTTGTATTTTAAAATATAAAATATAAGAGGTATTTGTTTATTTTTTAAAGTTATTTAAAAAGAAAAAAATTTATAAGTTTACACTTAAGTTTGTTAGAAATACAAAAAGTATCGGTCACTTCCAATAATAGTTAGTCTTAGCCCGTAGTTAGTCAAATGTAATGTTAAGTAATCTAATTGGGCCAAAAGGCCCATGGTAAGCCCACAAGCTTACCATGGCCGGCCATAGGGTAGTATAAATACCCTCTCCACACATGGAGAGTGTGTTGGTTGTTCATTATTTCACACACTTAATGTATTTTCTCTTTTGTTTTACTTTCTCTCTCTAAAGTGTTCATCCAATTATTCTCTCTCTAAAACTTCCTCTCTTTCCTTCATCAAGTAAGTTATTAGATATCATTCAATTGGTATCAAGAGCCATAGAGTGATTTGTTTAGTTTTTGTGTTGTTCTTGTTTGTTTTAGCTCGTCATTTCTCTAACCGAAACTTTCTTCATGTTTTTGTTTTATTTTTATTTTGGAAGTTTAGACATACACTAAAAGATCATTTACTTAGGTAAATTTGATCTAGTATCCTTGGATATAGGTGTATTTGCTTTGGATAAAAGAAAAACATCATTTTTGTCAAATTTAGTGTTCGAAAAACCTTATAAAGTCCTTTTCTTGATTTTAAATTTTTTAGCTTAAAAACCATAGAGTTTACATTTTAAGGGTCCTATAGGTTTAGTAATACTAGTTGTACAAGAAAATTTGGGAAAAAAACACTTAAAAATGTGTCTTTTTGTGTCTTGGAAAATTTGTGTTTCGTCTTAGTGTTCACCGGTTAGCAGCGTGTCAAGTTTCACCGGATTCGCAGTTTTGAAAGTTTCACCGGATTCACAGTTTTGAAGAGTTCACCAGACTAGGAGATTTTGAATGCTTCACCGAATTTGCAGCTACCGAATTAGCTGTTTTAGAGTTCACCGAATTCGCAGAATTACAAGTTTCACCGGATTCGCAGTTCAAAGCTTCACCGGATTAGCATCATTTCAAGTGTCACCGGATTCGCAGTTCAAGGCTTCACCGAACTCGCAGTTTACCAAGTGTCACCGAACTCACAGTTTTCATTGTCAACCTAATTAGCAGTTTTCAGTGTTAAACTAACTCGCAGTTTTCCAGTGTTAACCCAACTCGCAATTTTCTAGTGTTAACCTAACTCGCAGTTTTCTAGTGTTAACCTAACTTGCAGTTTTCTAGTGTTAACCTAACTTGCAGTTTTCAAGTGTTAACCTAATTAGCAGTTTTTGCGAACCGAATTTGAAACTTCACTTGGACTAAAGTTAAAACACACAAGTTGCTAAAACAAAAAAAAATTATACGGTTTATTTCTTTGGCTTGTAAAATCCTGTGAAACATTAACTTGTTTTCCCGGTTTTGTCAAGAATTGTAAAATCCCGTATAAGTTTCAAGACATAAAACAAACAAAAGAAAACTCATAACAACACAATTACTTTCTATCACCGTTCGATCAAATAGTAATCTTTTATCATACAAATTTCTCAATGACGACTCTTGCTGACAAAGCGATTCTTTCGGGTGCTGACAATCGTCCACCTATGTTGGAAAAAGAATTGTACGACTCTTGAAAAAGCAGAATGGAGCTATACATGATGAATAGACAACATGGACGAATGATTCTTGAATCCGTTGAAAATGGTCCACTCATTTGGCCTACAATTGAGGAGAATGAAGTGACTAGACCAAGAAAATACACTGAATTGACACATGCGGATGCAATCCAAGCTGATTGTGATGTCAAGGCTACAAATATCATTCTTCAAGGTTTACCAACTGAGGTCTATGCACTTGTTAGCCATCATAAAGTCGTCAAGGATCTTTGGGGAAGAATTCAACTTCTGATGCAAGGAACTTCATTGACAAAGCATGAAAGAGAGTGTAAACTATATAATGAATTCGATAAGTTTGCTTATAAGAAGGGAGAAACACTACGTGACTTCTACTTGAGATTTTCACTACTACTCAATGACATGAACATCTACAACGTGAAACTGGAATAATTTCAAGTAAACACCAAGTTTTTGAATACTCTTCCTCCTGAGTGGAGCAAATTTGTGACTGATGTCAAACTGGTTCAGGATTTGCACACAACTAACATTGATCAGCTTCATGCTTACTTGGGACAACACGAATTTCATGCAAATGAAGTTCGTTTAATGCATGAACGTATGTCAGATCCGCTTGCTTTAGTTGCAACTCATCAATTGACACAGTCTCCTTATCAATCTCATCAGAAGCCTTACCAAAACACTCAATTCCAACCACAAGTTTCACTATATCAGTCTTTACAGTATGGATCACCTTATTAGTCTTAACAATACTCAATCAATCAATCTTCAACACCTCTTTCAAATACTTATCCATCCAATGATTATCAATCATCAGTTCACCACAACGTTTATTCTCCACCATAATCCATCCCTCAATTGGAATATGCTCCCATAGTTAACCAAACAATCTGAATTTCCCCAACTAGACTCGGGTCTAATTGTTCCAGTGTTCAAGCAAGGTGATGATCCCATTGATGTCATCAATCACATGATGTCATTCTTGTCTGTTGTCCTTACATCTCGCTATCCTACTACCAATAACCAGCTAAGGAATTCGTCAAACCCTAGGCAACAAGCTACCATTAATGATGGAAGAGTGACTGTACAACTAGTACAGGGGAGAAAATTTTTGTTTGCTACGGGTACTACTAGGACCTACACTCCAGGAGCAAGTGAAAGCAATTATGGGACACAAAGGACTGTTATTTGTTACAACTGCAAAGGGGAAGGACATAAGTCTAAATAGTACACTAAACCTAAAAGGAAACGGGATGATTCATGGTTTAAAGATAAAGTGTTGTTGGTGCAAGCTCAAGCAAGTGGTCAAACTATACATGAAGAAGAGCTATGTCAGATCGCGATCCCATCTAGGATCGTTTTTGTCTTTGCAAGATCGAGATCGTAAGATCGGATCGAGATCGTAAAATCCTACCAATTTATCATGTTCTGTAAGCAACGGATAAACGAGTCAAACTATTTTTATTTCTACTCATCATTAAATATAAATTTATATAATATCCTTTTGAAAATGTCAAAGTTCAAATTTGAAATACAAAGTAAAAGTAAAACGCAAAAAAGTCAAGTTTCAATCATCACATTCACAATTTAGCGGAATAAAATTACAAAACATGTATAATAAACGTCTCAAAACAAAGTACTTCACTAGTATCACTACAATTAAGTTGTTTGAATTAAAACTTAAAGATTAATAGTTAAAAGTTAAAACTGTGAAAAGGTAAAAGATAAAACAACAATTACCTGTAAGGAATTTTTT
The DNA here is from genome assembly GCA_026074375.1 of Tanacetum coccineum. NCBI lineage: Eukaryota > Viridiplantae > Streptophyta > Magnoliopsida > Asterales > Asteraceae > Tanacetum > Tanacetum coccineum. Next base: position 47,120 of record BQNB010014369.1, read on the forward strand.
GCTTAAGGTAACTAGAACATGAGAAGATTTATAGATACACGTGAACAGGATGCCAAGATTGATCGTCTTAAACAAACTCTTTCTGAACAATTAAGAGAAAAAGAATCTTTACTGAAAACAGTTACTGTCCTTAAAGATGATTTTAAAAAGGAAGAATCTAGAAATATTGATAGAGAAATTGCTTTAGAAAAGAAGATCAAACATCTTGATAATATTGTTTTTAAAGAGATCAATCAGCGCAAACTGTTCATATGTTGACTAAAACAAAGTTTTTCTATGATCATTCCACTAAACAAGCTCTAGGTTTTCAAAATCATTTCTATCTGAAGAAAGCTCAACAGTTGGAACCAAAGCTTTATGATGGTAATGTCAATAAGAATACTTCTGCTATTGTAATTCCTAACTCCGAAGAGACCTTAATACTTGCTGAAGAGAGTCGTTCGAAAATGCTTTTAAAACAACAAGACCCAATGGTTTTAGAAAAGAAAGTTAATACTACACCAGTTGATTATGTTGCTCTTAACAAACTTTCTCAAGACTTCGAAAACCGATTTGTTCCACAAACTGAATTATCTGCTGAACAAGCCTTTTGGTCATAGAATTCTATGAATTCTTCAGATCCTAGTCCTTCTTGTACACCCAACAAAGTCGAGGTTCCAAAAGAAATTCCTAAAGTAAGTATGGTTAATACGAGTTTGAAGAAACTTAAAAACCATCTTGCTGGCTTTGACATGGTTATTAAAGAAAGAATCACTGCCACAACTATCACTGAGGGAACGTGGGGGTTTGAACATACAAAAGCTTGTTTTAGGGATGAAATTATTCCATTTGTAAAAGCACTCAAGGACATATTCAATAAATTCGATCAGGATCTAATTGGTGAACTTACTGAAATCCAAAATGTTTTTCATCAAATGGAACAGGCTGTAGAACAACATCGTTTAGAGTCAAAGACTTTTGAGGTTAAAATGAATCAAGTTTTAAATGAGAACGATCGACTCTTGGAACAGGTCATTAACAAAGATATTGTGAATATTGTTATGAATTCTTCTGTTGATAATGCTTCTGTGAATGTGCATGAATGTAAAAAGTGTCTCAAACTTGAGACTCAGCTTCTCAACAAAAAGGATTTCTTTAAAAATGAGACTTACGATAAGCTTGTCAGAAGTTATACCACTCTTGAAAAACATTGTATCTCTTTAGAAGTTGATACTCAACTTAATCAGGAAATTTTTCAAAGGTATAATTCTGTTTCAAATCAAAGTGCTCCTAATTTTGATCAATATTTTGAATTAAATGAATTGAAAGCTCAGTCACAAAAGAAGGACACGGTTATAATGAAGTTGAAAGAGAGAATTAAATCTTTAAGTGGAAATGTGCATAAGGATAAGGTCAAGAAGGACATAGAAGAGATTGAAACGATAAATATTGAATTGGATCATAGGGTGTCAAAACTTATTGCTGAAAATGAACATTTAAAACAGACTTATAAGCAAATTTATGACTCGATTAAACTAGCACGTGTTCGATCAAAGGAACAATGTGATGCGTTAATTAATCAAGTCAATCAAAAGTTTGTGGAAATCTCTGATTTAAATGCAAATCTTTAGGAAAAATGTTTGATCATAACAACTCTAAAGAATGACTTAAGGAAACTTAAAGGAAAAGCTTTAGTCGATGATGTTGTTACAAAACACACTATTGATCCAGAAATGCTTAAGATAGATGTGGAACCAATTGCCTCTAAATTGTTGAACAATAGGACAGCTCACTCTGACTACCTTAAGCACACTCAGGAACAAGCTGCGATTCTTAGGGAAGTAGTTGAACAAGGAAGATCCCAAAATCCACTAAATAATTCCTTAGACTCTGCTTGTAAGTATACAAAAGGAATTCATGAGTTGCTTATAATCATCAGACAAACCTACCCTAGCATCCACAATAATTATGATAAATTAGTGGTTGTCACCCCAAAGAACAAGGACAATAGAGTTAGATTCACTGAGCCTGTCACATCCTCAGGAAACACAAACACAAAAACATATTCGTCATCAAACCTAGTCTCTAACAAACCTGTGTTGTCTTCTACAGGAGTAAGACCATCTACTAGTGCTAGCGGATCACAACCTTCAGGCAATACCAAGAAAGATAAGATTCAGCGACCACCAAGTAGTACTTTAAAATTGGGTTGTTGAACTTAATGGAACTGCAAATGTGCAACATTCCAAGCTAAATGCGAATTCTGAACTTATCTGTGTTAAGTGTAATGGTTGCATGCTTTCTGATAATCATGATTTGTGTCTTCTTAATGTTATCAATGATGTGAATGCCCATGCTAAATCTAAATCAGTTAAGAAAATTTCAAAGAGAAAAGTTTGGAAACCAACAGGAAAGGTGTTCACTAAAACTGGATACACTTGGAGACCTACTGGTCAGACCTTCAATATAGTAGGAAATGCGTGCCCTTTAACTAGGATTACCACAACTACTGAAGTGCCCCCTAGGAAACCAATTGCTCTAGAAAATGCTACTCCCAAGCCTGTAGTAACATTAGTTTACTCAAGGAAACATAGGAAATCTAAAATTCTTGATCTTGTTAGTAAACCTAAGATTATTAAATCTTTATCTGCTAACAACAAGGAACCCAGTAAATCTTGGGGATCCATAATTTCCGATGTTCCATATTCCTCTCTTAATGAATGCAGGTCGTCCAAATTGTTCTTTGGTATTTGGACTCCGGCTGCTCCAAGCATATGACCGGAGATCGCTCTCAGCTCACCAATTTTGTTAGTAAATTTCTGGGTACAGTCAAATTCGGAAATGATCACGTGGAAAAGATAATGGGATATGGTGATTATCAGATTAGGAATGTTACGATCTCAAGGTTTTACTACATGGAAGGACTTGGACACAACTTATTATTTGTCGTGCAATTCTTTGATTCGAACCTTAAAGTTGCTTTCCGCAAGCACACCTGCTTCATTCGTAATCAAGAAGGTGTTGATCTATTGACTGGATCTCGAGGCGAAAATCTGTATACACTATCCCTTGGAGATATGATGGTGTCCTCCCTGATATGTCTCTTGTCCAAGGCCTCAAAGACTAAGTCATGGCTTTAGCACCGACATCTGTCTCATTTGAACTTTGGTGTAATGAACCATTTAGCTAGACGCGGTCTTGTTCGAGGTCTCCCTAAGCTAAAATTTGAAAAGGACCATTTGTGTTTTGCTTGTACAATGGGAAAAAGCAAGAAGAAACCCCACAAACCTGAATCTAAAGACACCAACCAAAAAAAACTTTATCTCTTGCACATGGATCTTTATAGCCCAATGCGTGTCGCAAGTGTTAATGGAAAGAAGTACATCCATGTCATTGTCGATGATTACTCTCGATTTACATGGGTAAAGTGCTTAAGGTCAAAAGATGAAGCTTCAAATTTCAAAATCAAGTTTCTTAAGATGATCCAAGTGCGGCTTAAGGCAATTATCCGACGAATCAGTACAGATAATGGAAATGAGTTTGTTAATCAAACTTTGCGTGAATATTATATAAAGGTTGGCATCTCTCATGAAACATCTGTTGCTCGCTCTCCACAGAAAAATGGTGTCGTTGAAAGACGTAATCGTATGCTAATTAAAGCTGCCCGCACAATGTTAATTTATGCAAAAGCTCTGTTATTCTTATGGGTAGGAGCAGTTGCTACCGCATGTTACACCCAAAATCGTTCCAACATACATCTTCATCACGACAAAACACCATATGAGCTTTTACATTACAGACTTCCTGACTTATCGTTTTTCCATATATTTGGTGCACTTTGTTATCCGACAAATGATAGCAAGAACTTGGGAAAGTTACAACCGAAAGCTGATATTGGTATTTCCATTGGCTATGCACCCATAAAGAAAGCATTTCGAATTTACAACTGACCTACCAAACGAATCATTGAAACGATTCATGTAGATTTTGATGAGCTAACAGTTATGGCTTCTGAACACAGCAGTTTAGAACCCTACACTTCATGAAATGACTCCTGCAACAATCAGTCCAGGACTCGTGCCAAACCCTCCTTCTTTAACACCGCTTGTACCACCTTCAAGAACTGATTGGGATCTTTTATTTCAACCACTGTTTGATGAGTTACTCAACCCTCCACCTAGTGTTGATCTACCAGCCCCTGAAGTCATTGCTCTAATTGCTGAAGTAGTAGCTCCAGAACCCGATGCATTAACCGGTTCACCTTCCTCAACAACTGTTTACCAAGATGCACCATCTCCTAGTAATTCATAAACTTCACCCGAAACTCAATCTCATGTCATTTCAAACGATGTTGAAGAAGAGAATCACGACTTAGATGTTGCACACATGAATAACGATCTGTTCTTTGGTATTCCAATTCTAGAAAATGATTTTGATGCATCTTCTTCCTCGTATGTCATTCTCACTATTGTGCAAACTGTTGATCCTAACTCAGAACACGTTAACAAATAGACCAAGGATCATCCTTTAGACAACATCATCGGTGAACTCGGAAGACCTGTTTCCATAAGAATCCAACTCCATGAACAAGCCTTATTTTGTTACTACGATGCCTTTCACATCAGTTGAACCAAAGAACTATAAAGACGCATTAACTCAAGCACGTTGGATTGAAGCAATGCAAGAGGAGCTTAATTAATTTGAACGTCTTAAAGTTTGGGAACTCATTCCTTGTCCAGATAAAATGATGGTCATTACTTTAAAATGGATCTACAAGGTGAAACTTGATGAATTGGGAGAAATTTTGAAAAACAAGGCTTGATTGGCCGCTCGTGGTTACCGTCAAGAAGAGGGAATTGATTTTGAAGAATCGTTTGCTCCAGTAGCTTAAAGCTATTCGAATATTCCTTGTATTTGCTGCTCACATGAATATGGTCATCTACCAAATGGATGTAAAGACGACATTCTTAAATGGCATTCTGCATAAAGAGGTTTATGTCAGCCAACCAGACGGGTTTGTAGATCAAGACAATCTGAATCACGTATACAAGCTTAAGAAAGCTCTTTATGGGTTGAAACAAGCTCCTCGCGCGTGGTACAATCTATTATCGAAGTTTCTACTCTCTCAAGAATTCTCTAAAGGAACCATGTATCCCACATTGTTCATCAGAAGACAAGGCAAAGATATTCTCCTGGTACAAATCTATGTTGATGATATAATCTTTGCGTCTACTACACCTGAACTATGTGACCAATTTTCAAAACTAATGTGTTCAAAGTTTAAGATGTCGATGATGGGCAAAATCTCATTCTTTCTAGGACTATAAATTTCTCAAAGTCCTAGAGGCATCTTTCTAAACCAGTCAAAATATGCTCTTGAATCTTTGAAAAAATATAGTATGGAATCTAGTGACCCCGTGGATACTCCTATGGTGAAGAAATCTAAACTGGATGAAGATCCACAAGGGAAAGCCGTTGACCCTACACACTATCGTGGAATGGTTGACACCTTTATGTATCTTACAACCAGTAGACCAGACCTAACATTTGCTGTATGCATGTGTGCCCGGTATCAGGCAAAGCCTACCGAAAAGCACTTACATGCTGTAAAAAGAATCTATAAATACCTAAGAGGAACCATTAATAGGGGACTCAGGTATCCAAAGGATTCCTTTATTGCTCTAACAGCTTATGCATACTGTAACATCCGAGAATTTTCGAATTTAGAATGACGATGTCAATCTTTGACTTTTAGGGTCTGGCTTGAAAAACTCTTAGGTTTCCCGTTTATACATAACTTATTTAGAACAACCACAACTTAAAATGAAAAAGTCTTAGTTCGAAAGCATATTTAAATTTAAGAAAAAGAGATTTTCCCTATATTTATTAAATCACATTTATTTCACTTAACATTAATATAACCATGATGCAATTGAAATCCTCGACCTTTTAGAAGGATGCAACACTCGGTTTGATAGCGACATGATGCTGCAAAATTTTATCAGCTTGGATTATTATTCTTACTATGGGCCTTTCTTTTGACGACTGCCACATCGGTTGTGTGAGCGTGCAAGAGACAATAACTTTTATTAGCCACACAGTTTAGTAATATACCTCTATTCTATCTTCATTTTTTTTCATTAAACTTTTATACACGATTTTATAGAGAAGACTTCTTTTTGGAAATTTTAAGTATAAATTTGAACTAAGACAAAAAATGTTATTGACTACATTTCAAAAATTGTTGATTTAAGTTTAATTTTCAAAAATAGCACGTATTATTAGTCCGGTTAGGAGCTTATGGGAGAAAAAGCCACAAATTACACTTATGAGCTTGTAAGATTTCCAAATAATCCTTGTTTAGCATCTAACTCATACTTAACTCTATCATTTTTCATTCTTCGCAAAGATCCGCGAATGCTTAGTCTAAAAGTTAAGGAACAAGCTAGAGCTCAACACGCTCGATCGAGTCAAAATTTATTCTTATTCTACCCAGCGGGAAAGTCAAAATTGTGACAAAACACTTATTTTGTTTTTCAATTTTTTCATTTTTTTGGTATTTTAGTGGTAAAAACGGGATTACGTAAAAACAACGACTGCAGGCACAATCAAATCGATAGATCCCCCCTCATACTAGAACTAAACATTGTCCTCAATGTTTTAAGAAGGGTCTCTACGTAAATCTAAAGCCGTTTATTAAGTATGCTTAAAGATAAACGTTAGTCGATAAGATTAGGATATTGGATTCCCATAATGAAGCTGAGGATTTGAAGCTCGAGTGAACGAAGGACAAAACCACGACCACGAGAGGCTTCAAAATCCGGGCAATCCTGGATAATAACACAAAACACAAAACACGGAAAATGGAAGAAGCGAGCCCTCTCACAACACACTTATTCATTACTACTATATAATTATATAAGGATAAGCATGGGTTGCCACCCACGAAGCGCTTGTTTATTCAAGAGTCACTAAGCTTGACTCGATCCCCCATACTTGAGCTTGTCAAGGAGGATAGAAATGGAGAAACGGGACATCCAAGATAGGAATGTCCCCTCCAAAAATCATCATCGGGCTTTCAGAAATGAGCTGGAAAGCTTTAAAGCCCCGATGAGATGAGAGATGAGGAGATTTCTCCTAATTAGAAGCAAGAATACCAGGATTGAAAATGTTGTCCTCATTTTCGGATGAAAATGGGAGCAAAGTGTCAAACACTAAAGAAAGAGGATCACTGATGAATGAGATAGAAAATTCATTTGGTGATAGAAATCTCTTGGATTGGACTTCAATGAATATCCCTGGATCGAAAATCTTGTTTCTAGTTCCGGAAGGAAAAGAAACTACAAGGTCGGATCCGAGGGAATCACTAGAAAGAGTGAAATCCAAATCCAGTTGAAGGGTGGGATGGGTAGGTAAAACATTAGGCACATGAACTCTTGGTTCTCTTGTTGGATTATCAAAAATATCCTCCACCACATCCATAGTGAAATCCCCCGAATCGGGTTCACTATCACAAAAGAATGCTTCATAATCTAGAAGAGATAAATCAGAATGAGAAGTGGGATTGCCACTACTTTTCTCTTCCAAATTAAAGCAGAAAGTCTCGGACTCGGGTAAAGAATTATAAGAAGTGTCGGTCTCCTCCAAGAAAGAGTTAGGAGATGTGGAGGGAGACTTGGTCACAAAATCAAAAGATGGAGTGGGATTGTCTTTTAATGCTTCGATCTTAGCAATAAGAAGATTGACATTCAACAATTTTTCACGAAGAATATCGTCCTTGATTGTAAGAAGAATATCGGTATCAATCTCTCCATTTTCATTCTCTACCACCTCTAAGCTGACGAGCTCAGATTCGGGAGGTGATGCATCGACATAATCGATGTCGTCAATAGAGAAAGAATTGTCATCAATCGAAGTAGAATCATCGTTAGAATCAGAGAATTCCTCAAATTGATCTTTTGAAATGTCAAGAGGCGGAGAATTATCATGAAAAGGCACATCACACATATTGTCGAGAATACCCTCGGACTCACTTGGGATTAGGACAAGGTCCTCAACACTAGACTTTATTACTTCGTTCGATTCCGTTGCCAGAATAGTGTCAAGATGCTCGTCCCCCATACTTAGAGAGTTATCGGGCTCATCGGTTGATAAAACGGGTGTGATTGCAACACACGGAGGAAGTTCAGAAATAACGTCACTCAATGGAATAGAACTTTCCTCGTCATCGTCATCATCATAGTAAATAAAACTGAACCGTTGCGAAGTTCTAACATAAGCTGCATGCTCTTGTTGCAGAATCTCTTTCTCCTTTTTCCTAATTTCAATACTCATTACATTGAAATTCTGTTTAAGCTCATCAATCTTAATTTCACATTCCCTTCTATATTGAATATCTATTCTCTCATTACGATAATCTTTAATCTGTAAGTCATTAATTAAACTTTTCATTTCATCTAAATAATGTTGCTTCAGATCCTCCATATCTTGGATACTCATTTCTTGAGGAGGTGATTGATCGATATTAGCCGCCCGTTCCTCTGCTAGTAATTCAGCACAAGTTTTTTCTTGAATCGGTTGATGAATGACGGGGTGCTGTGGGGGTTCAAATTGGTCAAAACCAGAATAATTAGACTCATAACAAAGATTGGGATAATTCATTGGTTGACATTGAAAAGTCTCATGAGGACCTCCGCAATTTTCACAACAAGGTTCGTAGAAGATCACTTGTTGACATTGAAAAGTCTCATGCGGGCCCCCACAGCGGGTACAACAAATATATTGTTGTAGAAAACATTGAAAATTTTGTGGGAAATTAAAGTCTTGATTGTAACACGGTTCTGGATTATAGATAAACGGAACTCGAGGTATACAATTGTGACCATAATGAGCATCGTTCCCACAAAACTCACAAGAATACGTCGGGGGTTGTGAAGGTGGGTTGAAAACGTTAGGAGAATCATCGACAAAATTAGGAGTGGAATCATAAGTGAATGAACTTCCATCTCCAGAATAGCATGTCGGATGAAAACTTGGCAAAGTTTGTGGGAACTCATCAACGTTTTGATTATGGCATGGTTCCGGATTAGAGATAGTCGGAACTTTCGGTTGACAATTATAGCCATAATGAGCACCATTCCCATAAGACTTACAAGTACATCGTTGACAAAAGATACCGTCTAACGAATCACCACACCCGTAACAACAATGGTGGTCAATATATGGAGGCCTTTGTGAAGAATTTTCACCGGGGTCCTGATTGAAGACGAATGGATCTTGAGGTGCATTAACAACATTTGTTTTGTCATTGGATGACTCGAAAGTGTTTAGAAAGTCTTGGAAAATTTCATCTTCATAACAAATTGTAGACCAAACTTCCTTCAATTTCTTTCGTAATAGAGCACATTGTCGACAATATAGACCATCAACCGGGTTTCCACACTTGGGACAATTCTGAGGGGGTCGTTGAGACGAGTCGGTTGTTTTATTAGGATCACGAACAAACTTGTCTACGAAACTCACATTTGAACAACAACGTGATTTATTGTACAAAGCTCCACAAGACGAACATTCTTTAATCGTGTAAATAGGATTCAAACGATAATCGAGTGACGCCATAAGAATTAAACAATATAGAGGGATAAGAAGAATTAAATGGCAAAGAGGTTAAAGGAGATTATTTTTGGTTTTTCGAGTTTTTTAAACAACAATTTTATTAAAGGACAAACTGAGATCGAATGACTTAAACCAATAATCAACTTGCTTCACGGCAGCTCTCTAAAAGAAAAACACACAAAAGAGCGGAGGAGCGGGAAAGCGCGAAGCTATTAAAAACCCTCTCCTTTCAGGTCGTAGTTCCTCGGAACAACCCTCCTTATACCCCTTTTATTGCTTGTTAATCTCTTAAAGGTGAGCCGTACTTCACAAGTGACACAAAGGCAAGTTTTGAATCTTTGGTTTGGGAACTTATTATGATAATGCTCAAGTTGAGAGCATTATATTGATGATGATTTTTATTCTTTATTAAAGACAATATTTTTATGTTTTTTTGATTTTTTTTCTTTATCTTAAATAAAAAGAAATGAAAAATATTTTTGTCTTTTTTTTATATTTTATATATTCACAAATAAAACAAATAACTTCACGAGGAAGGATCTTCAAAGCACTAATTGTCAAACGTCGGAACGACAATCGCTTACACTCCTCCCCGACAACGGCGCCAAAAATTGATTCGTTGTCAAGTATATATATATATATATATATATATATATATATATATATATATATATATATATATAATACTATATGGTAAACCTTTGACAAATCACCCTTAACCAAGGCAACAAGTCAAAAAGTTCACAAATACAATATATATATATATATATATCCGAAAGTATCGATCTTTCACTTTAAAATCAATAAAGTTTCAAAATCAAACTCGGGTCGTTCTTCATACGAGGAATGCAATGGAGAGTCGAAAGTCGGTTTGATATTTGATGTTTGAATTCACAAGATTTTTTATTGGTTTTTCTAATTCTACGGGAAAAACAAGTAAGGCACACTAAAAACGAAAGTAATTAAGGCTTAAAATACTAAAAACGATAACGGGAATCTTAAAAAAATGACTTAAAACCTAATTTATCAAAATTTAATCCTAAAATGATTTTTTAACTTTTTATAAATCCTAAGTGACTAAAATGCAAGAACAAAGAAAAGTAAACCAAAAACGTAAGCAATTAAAGAAAAAAAACGAAGAAAAACAATAACGGGACCAAATCCCGTTCTTTAAAAACCCAAATTCTACAATTTTAACCCTACAAATGAAAATTTAATTTTTATAAATCCTAAATGATAAAAGAAAATTTTTAAAAAAAGAATTATATTTTTTTGACTTTTATTTAATTTTTATAAATCCTAAATGATAAAATAAAATTTAAAAAAAAAAGAATTATATTTTTTTGACTTTTATTTAATTTTTTATGAATTAAAAACTGTTTTAATCTAAATTAAATATTAAAAATACTAAACTATTTATAAAAAATCTAAAAAATTACAAAAAGTAGTTTGAACTAAGCTAAATCTAAGAAAAATAAGCTGGATCAAACAGCTTATCAAAATAAGCTGTTAAAAAGCAAAAACGGGCTTAATACTAAAATGGGCTAAAAGGGCTTAAATAATTAATGGTGCAAGATATAACCAGATGGCCCTACTAGTGCTAATGGTTAAGAGTGTGTGTGTGTGTGTTAAATGCGTTGGGTATGCAAAGGGGTGGTCACAGGTTCGACCCCTGTGGCCTCTCCTTTTTTGAAAACATTTTTTTTTGATTTTTTTAAACACTTATAAATTAAGCAAAAACAACAAACTTAAAAAAAAGACTTTTTTCAAATCTAGAAAATAAGCTGGCAAAAAGCTCAAATAAGTTGGCAGATTAAGCTTTTTAGACTAAGAAATAAAATGGCTAAACTATGGGCTTTTGTAGACTTAAAAAGCACTTGGAAAAGAAAAAATAAGCTAATACAGTTGATACACTACACCTAATATTGACTACTAATAAGCAAACTAAATAAGCTACAAAATGACATAATTACCTAAAGGCTTTTACACTTAAAATTCTAATAAGCTTAAATAAGCTCTACCCTAGGCTAAATAAGCTAACTATGACAAAAACCTAACCTCTTAAGCAGATCAAGCAAAAATTTAGCAATCTAACAAACCATTAGACTAAATAAGCAAATGTATTTGGCCTAAACTGTATACCAAACAGCCTATAGAGGCACTTTTGAGCTTATTTTTAAGCAATTAGATGGATCCTTATGGATTAGGGCTTATTACCACTGAAAAGCTTGTCTGCAGCTTCTAAATCAGCTAAAGATAAATGAGTTTGAAAACTCAAATAAAGCCTACCTTAAACGGGCTTTTGAATTGGCTGTGACACTCAAGTATGTACTGATTAAAATCATATGTGCTGAGTCTTGTTTATGCTTTAATGGCTTTGCAGCCCCACTTTTTTAAGCTAGTAAATAACTTAAACCTTAAAATAAGCTAAAACAGATAAAGATCACCAACCAATGAGCTTATTTGCTTAAATTCAGATTCTAAAAACCATTTTTACTAACCTAAATTTGAGATTAAAAAGAACTTATACTCTGAAAAGAAAACTAAGACAACTATGACAGATTTAAGCTAAAGCACAAATGCAAATGCTTAAATAACTCCTATCCTACTGCATTTTAACACCAAATGGAAGCCTAAAAACAACCTTACAACAATTTTTAGCAAATATCAAATAAAAACAGTTTGAAAAGATTTAAAAACCACAGATTTAGAAATCTTATAGAAAATGCCTTAAAACTTTGAATTTCCACTTTAAAAACTTTTAAAACAGATTAAAATGACCTAAAAGAGCTTGGTAAAGTTAGATTTATGACCCAAACCAGTTTTAAAACCATTTTGACCCATTTTATACCTTATCCCAAACACTCCTTTAAAACTTGAAAAACAAATTTTAAGCTAAACCAGACTAAGAGAGCTTATAAAAACTTAAAACAGGTTTAATATAAGATAAACTAAAGATAAATAAGCACTCATAACACAGAAATAAGCACTTAACATAAGCTAACAAGATAAGCAGTATGAAAAGCTAAACTAGCAGTATTAACTAAAAACTTGAACAAATGAAATTTAAACATCAAGGAAGCATAAATAAGCATTAAACATGAATAATAAGCAACAATAAGCAGTAATAAGCAGTTGAACAGTAAATAAGCTAAAAAATGGAAAATGAGGACTTACAAATCCCTTGCTCAAAACAGGGATAAAAGGGCTCTTAGAGAGCTCATCTACAAGCTCTAGCTTGTGTAAAACAAGCTAGTAAAACCCCTATAAGCCCTTCCTTTTCTGGCTTATCTTCCAAATGAGCTTTTTGAGTGATTTTTGGTAAAAGTGGCTTAAACAATATAAGTTATGGAAAAACTCATATTGTTTAAGTTAACAACTTAAGTATGAGTTAAAAAGAGCTTTTGTGAGCTTATAAATGTTTTTAAAGCACAACTAACATTAACTTAAAAACAAGGTTTTAACATAAAACTTAAATTTCATTAACTTCAATAAAACAGTACAAACTTTTAAAAACAAATACAATAAACTAATATAAGCTGAAAACTATCTAAAAAACTACATAAAAACTAGATGCCCTAATGGCTTACAAAGGACCTATTTATAGGAAAAAAAAATAGTCTTCGGGTCTTCTTTTTTGTGCTAGTTCTGTGAGTGAGTGAGAGGTTGTTTTTCTTGTGTGAGTAGCTTCAAGACTTCATCATAGCCATCTAAAAATCTTGTTCACCAAGTCTATTCATCTAAGCCCTTGATTTTGTCCAACGAATCAAAATGTAGAGGATTGCCAAGGTGGAATTGGCATCTTGCTATGGTTTTGTTTGATGGAGTAGGGGTCGAGGTGAGGAGAGTGACATATGAATAATAGGGTTGGTTGTTTGGCGGAAAATAGTTTTGGGTTTAATTGGGTTAAAGGTTAACGGGGCTAGTGGTGTATAAAGGGGAGAAGGACCACGGGTGTAAAGGGTTTAAGGTGAAGGGACTAACTGAGTTAGTCCTTAAGGACTAGCAAGGTTAGTCCTCAAGGACTAACGATGCAAAGGTTAAGGGTTGATGGTTTAATGGTTGTTAAGTGGGTTAAGGGTGTACGGTGTTGGGCTTAATGCTAGGCTGGTTAAGTTTAAAAAAGGTTTTGGGTTATTTCTATCATATAAAGCCTATATAATAAGATTAATGGGCTGACCCAACCCATTAATTTGGATGCGGGTTGGTCCATTAAGATTTCTTCGGTTTTGTCTTCGACTTTTGACTTTGACTTTGTTGACTTTTTGGTTGGCTTTGACTTTGACTTTTTGACTTTTCATGCTTTTTCCATTCCCGTGCTTGGTTTTGTCCGTTTTGGCTTGATTTTTTGTCCTTTAGTGAATATCCGTAACCTCCATAGCATAAATCACAAAACAAGCATATATTTGGCATTTTATGTCCGTTTTTGGTCATTTAGGCTTGTTTTTAAAGGTAAAAGTTATGTGTAATTAATCACATACCAGTCATGTTCCATACCACAAATTAACGCAAAGAACTTAGGAGGAGCAAATTCATCCACCATTTCACGGCAAGTACGACCGTCATCCAAGCGAGAACCATTGGTTACGCTCCATTGGGGTACATACACTTTCTGAAGATCCGTATCAGGGCTAATGACAGTGCGGATACCACCAACAATAAAGTCACTGCCAGTAAGGTCAGAAAAGCCACCTACGGTGTGATCAGCCCCACCACCAGAAGAATCACCACCAAAAACAGAAGACTCAACAAATTTTTCTTTAAGAGTTGTAGCAGGATCAACTGTGGAAGTAACGTTAGTGGCCACTGTCATCAACAGAACGGACGACCTGGAAAAAGAATCAACTTTAGATTCCGCAATATTAGCACCAGAATGATGAGAAGAATCTGAAGAGATAACGAACCTTTGCGGAGCACCGATGGTTCGAAGGTTAAGTCCGGTTGCGGAGTCAGTATGAACTTCATCTTCACGCTCCGGCGTGGCAGATACAGAGGACGTGACAAAGGGAAAGGTTGGAATAGGCTCACCCCTGACCTCAGCATTCTGCACAGCTCCAGCAAGCAACCATTGAACCGCAGACCTGGACTTACCACCTACGAAGGCCCCTCTCAGGGTCCCGTGATCCTCCCTTAACTTTTTAGAAGGATGTGAAGGTCCACCAACATCAGGAACAACTGTTTTTCTTTTTCTTTGACGCCTTGGTTGCACAGGAGCTACGTCTTCAACAACAATCTCCGTAGCTTCACTAACTCACGAAATACCAACACCATGCCCACCACTCGCAGAATCACCCTGCTCCGCTAGGTTACCACTACCACCTTCATTAAATAACTTGTCAACACTTGCATCCAACTCGCTTTCAGCACGAGCAGGAGCAATGGGTAGCAATGGAACAACACGTCCCACAGTAGTATCCAACAACTTGGGTTCATCTTCAGCACGCTGCCTCTCACCAACCCTCACCTTTATAGGATCGGCAGTTTGGATAAAGGAGAGCAAATCCATTTCTATACGAAAATAAGAAAAGAATAAGACGGTCAGCAAAAACGATCAAAAGGCAAAACATAAGTAAGACATAATAATAAGCACCCACCCTTGCCATTTTCACGCAGAAACTGGGGATAAATATCTTCATCCAAGGTATAGTTACGACTAATTCCTATTAAGCAAAGGAAGGGTTCCAGATACTTATGAAACGGAGCCGGATATGCAACAAGGGTAGCATAATATTCCACGTTAAATTCAGAAGACTTTGGAAAAGGGTCCTTCGACACACTTTTGCTAGTATTCTACGGAAAAGAGGCAGGACAAGCAAAAGCGTCGACCCAAAAGAAATGATCGTTCCAGCTTTTCAATGAGTCTAAGGGTTTGGTGTAGCAAACGACGTCATTTCCCTGGCACTTACTGAACGACATCCAGCCTTTGTTTTTAGAGTTCACGTAAAAACAACGGAACAACCCAACCGTCGGCTCAAATCCATGAACACGGCAAAGGATCTCAAAATGAGTCACTTTGGCCGCACCAATAACGGATAATTGGGATATATGGATACGATAGTATCTGAGCACATTAACAAGAAAAGTGGAAAGTGGTAATCGAAAATTGGCATACTCGAAGAACCTAGTATATACACCTATTTTGCCAGTAGGTATTTCATGAATTGTTTGGTTAGGGCTGGGTAACTGTGGATGAACCTCATCAGGAATATGGAATGTTTCGCAAAAAATCTTTAAAGCTTTCTGAGTATGAACCGACTTTATATCTGTAACATTGCTCATGATAAAAAGTAAGCAAGAATTAGGGCCTAACCTGAAAGCCTAAAGTTCTTAGAAGTAGGGCACAAAAGATACAGATTGGAAGAGCTCAAAGAATTTTTTAACAATGGCAATTATAGTTCGAGAAGATGAAAAAGAAAATAGTGAAAACCACACTGGGAAAATATGCAAGTGGTCTGAAAGAAGAGGTCAGTATTTCGTTCAACCAGTGTTATTTCATAATCCGTGCCGTTTTACACCGAGTATTTATACTCTCGGTATAGTAAATGCAAGACATGGGTGCTCGTTTAATTCGACCTGTGTTGAAAATTTAGTTCAATTGTGAATGCAGTTCACAGGTAATGGGCTTAGAGGTACGGAGTGTACACCCACTACTAGACTCCTCACAATGGAAAATGGAATTCAAGAGACTGATGAAGTTTGAGTGAGTTACGTTCATGATGAGTTCAGTTTTATACTCTTGAGTAGTAAGCTGAAAGATCTCATCAGAGAGTAACTGATGAGAGGATGTATCCCTAACGGGTTATCTCTGTGAGTATCTTCAGTCTGAAAGCTTCAACATGTATGCTTTTCAGTAAGCTTGTTAAGGAATGTTCAAGGTCACTGAAGGAATGACTTAACTGGAATGAATTCAAATACATGTAACGAATTTGACCTATTCAAGGGCGGGTGAAAACATGAGGCGAGCGAAGGTGGTAGGGGTGTATGGATGGACATTATGAGGGTAGGCAAGAATATAGATAATTTGGGTATAGAGTTTTCATCTTCTTTCTTTAAGAAAGTGGGGGATGGAGCACATATTTATTTTTAGAGAGATAGGTGGATAGATGGTGGGAGATATTGTTCCACTTAGATAGACATAAAGATGGGGTAGTAGCGGGTAAGGGTAATTGGGTTGAGGGAACGTGGAGATTGGTTTGGGGCTAGACTAGGGCACTGAGGGGGAGAGTGGTGGGAGAATTGGAGGTACTGAAGGCATGTGTAGGAAATCAAAATAGTAACATTGTTTTGAATTGCATACTTGGAAGTGGTTGCTTGATGATAATGCCATTTTTTCTATCAAAGCCTTAACGAAGTTGGCTGAGGAAAAATGCATTGATGTCGAAAACAACATTGGTGAGACGATGTAGAATAAACTTGTTCCGAAGAAGGTTAACATTTTTATGTGGAGGGTAGGTCAAGGAAGACTTCCGGTTAGAGTGGAACTTGATAAGAAGGGTATTGATTTACATACCCTTTTATGTCCAAGTTGTAATGAGGCGTGTGAAACTATTGATAAGCAATGAATGTATGGGAAAAAAGTGTTCCAATGGTGGAAGATTGGTGATGTAAATTCATTTTATGCTAATGAGATATTTAGGTATAATTGAAAGGCAAACGGCAGTTTGGACAACACGTTATCACATTTGGAAAAATCGTAATTGTCGAGTGTTTGGGAAAAAGGTTGAAACAACAAAAAATCTATTCATCCACTTGAGAGCATTCCAATGGATACATAGAAGATAAAAGTGTATCAAGTGCGGTGAGAAAAGTGGCTTGAGGATCCGACACCGTGTATGGATCAAGGTAGTTAAAGGCGAAAGCGACCTCAAAGCGACATGGCTTTCCCCAAACCGAGAAGCGACAAAAGCGAGCGCTTCAATTAACTTTTGGGCAAATCGCATAAAAAGGTACCCATCTTAGGTTCAATGTCAATTAAAGGTACTCATCTTTTTTTTCTCAATTTAAGGTATCAATCTTTTTTTTGTTGCAAAGTTAGTATTTTAACAGGTTTTTCGGTTACATTTCTAACGATCATTATTTTATTATTGCATCGTTAGTCCTTTACATTACTTTGTTAAAAAAAGTATTTTCTACTTATTTTTAAAACTTATACACGTTTTATACACACATTTTTTACACGTTTTTATAAACACATTTTTTACACGTTTTTATACACATATTTTTATACACACATTTTTATACACATATTTTTATACACATATTTTTATACACATATTTTTATACAAGTTTTTCTACATGATTTTATCCACGGTTTTTACACACATTTTTATACACATATTTTTATACACGTTTTTACACACAATTTTATCCACGTTTAAAAAAAATGCATAAAAATGTGTCTCTACAAAACGTGTATATAAAAAGGGCAAGAATAAAATCGTGGATAAAAGTATGTTAGAAAAATGTGTGCAGTATAAACGTATATAAAAATGTTGTGTATTAAAAACGTGTACAATAAAAAAATATGTATAAAATAATTTATAAAACTATGTAGTAAGAAACGTGTTTAGAAAATATGTGCTAGTGAGTTTGAAATAACGTGTGAAAGACAATGTGGTGTGTATAAAACGTGTATAATTTTTAAAAATAAATAGAAAATATTTTTTTAACAAAATCATATAAAGGACTAACGATGCAATAATAAAATAACGATCGTTAGAAATGTAACCGAAAAACCTGTTAATTGTCTAACGTTGCAACAAAAAAAAAGATCGATACCTTAAATTGAGAAAAAAAAGATGAGTACCTTTAATTGACATTGAACCTAAGATGGGTACCTTTTTATGCGATTTGCCTTTAACTTTTTACCCTTTGTGCATATGATAGTGTCTAGTATGAAAACAATGATTAAATAAAAACTACTATGGATAAATATGGAATGGATGTCCATATCTGTTAGTATTAGTAGTTATCTTAATTAGAAGTGTATCTTGTGGAATACTCCATCTTGTATCTATATATACATACCTCCATTGTGAGATTCCTTATGAAGTATATAATGCATGAATCACGTGTTATGATTTTAAAATTCTCGAGAATAATAATTGATTAAATTGTACAAGTCACTCGAATGGAGTAAAGCGAATATTTAGATATCTTTAAAGTACAAGAGATACGAGATTTGGGGTTTTTAATCATACTAACCCATCCGAAAGAAATTTGGTTGGCTTTGCAGATACATGATATATGTCCGATCCCCATACCGCCCGGTCCTAAACTTGATATGTTTTCACAAGTTCCGCTATTTCGTGGCGTTCCGTAAAGCATACAATGGGTGCCACTTCATCGAATCACGTAGAGGTCTTGTTTATCATAAAGCGAGTCGGGTACGTGTAATACAACATATTTGCGAATCATGTGGGATTCTTCATGCCGGTATGCTCCAATAGTTGTAGAATAATATGAAGAGCTAACATTTCTATGATTGGCTCTTTTATGTCTTTTACACAGTTTATTAAAATATTAAACTTATGACAGTATCAAATAAAGCAAAATCTATACTAGAAAAGTATGTCATTTATTAATTAACCAAGTGCCTTACAAAACAAATAAAATCATATGATAAAGTCACAAATATATATAATAAAACTGGATAACACAAAATCAGTCAACTTATTACTCTTTGACAAACTTTAACAATCCTTAACAACAACAACAACAATCCTTTATATTTTTAATATAAAAGACCACGCAAAACAAGTTTATTCAAATGCTGAAAGCCTAAAGTCTACTATTTTTATTCGGAATAATCGTCTAAGTTCTCATTTCTTATTTCCCCATCGTTTTCGAGATCCACTATATCATCTTCATCTTCAAGTTCCTCGTTAGATTCATCATAGAGTGTCCTACTTGTAGACGCCGATGCATTTCTTCTTGTATAATGCCTCGACTCATTTACACCACTGGCACTAGCTACGATACCCTAAGTTAGTGCTTCATCCTCACCAAACACAAACTCTACTAGCACTAATACTTATAATATTATACTAAAGGGGTTAGTTTTGTAATTATTTAACCTAATTTAGAATATTAGGGCCGGTTGTACAACTTCATTAGCAAAAAATTAAAAACTAGCCATTATACCAAAAAGCGAGTGCTTTTCGGTCGCTTTTCAGTCGCCTGACAACGCTTTTTCTCGCTCTGGTAGAACGCCTCGCTTCTTTGGAATCAAAGCGCTTTAGGGCGCTTCGCTTCGCTTAAGCGCTCACTTTTCTAGCTTTTGACTACACTTGTATGGATAGTAGCGGATTGAGAATAATTGGATGCAAAAACACAAGGTTTGTCTTGTAACATTGAGTGTAGATAGTAGCGGATTGAGAATAAGTGGATGCAAAAACACAAGGTTTGTCAAAACATTGTAACATTGAGTGTGGCATGTCACAGTGGGACTGATGGAATTACTATATAACACAATAGGCGACAAATCCACTGTCGTTTTGACAGTGGACCAATTTGCTACAGTATCGGGCTTTCATTTTGGGTCAGCCTGATTTTAGTTTTTTTTTTATTATTTTGTTTTTTATTATGGATAATTAAATGGATGTCCTTATCTAATAACAATCAGAGTTTGTATCTAATTAGGATATATACATTGTTATGCTTTATCTCTTTGTATCTATATAAAGACCCATTGGTGGCTTAATTAAATCATACTTTTCATTCTCTCATACTTGTGTTACAACACGTTATCAGCACGCTCTAAGGGTTGAGTTTTGTTTTGTTATTCTCTTTTACATCGATCGCCGAAGTACGTCTCTTAAAATTTTTTTAATTGACTAATCTAATACTGCACCGTACATATACTTTATAAATATATGCATGCTTTGATATGTTTATATACTAGTAATATTACAATAGTTCTTACTTTACGATGACTTTGAAACCTTGCATAGAAACATGTCATGTGACTCATATTTAAAAAAAGCAAGTTCTGAACCTTTCCTTAATATTACATAACTTGATATACAAATTGCTTAACATGCTTTGTAGTATAACGAAGGTACTTGAATAAACCAATATAAAATATAACATAAATAGATTTTGTTTGATGTTACTGTTTTTCCAAACAACATGTCATCATTCTATGTTTTTGTATATGTTTATTATTCATAAAATATGTTCATGAATGGTCTGTTTGTTTATATGAAGTGATCACATGGTTTTTAGCCTTTATCAGATTATACATTACATAAATGTTTTCACGATTAATCTGTATGAATGGTTCAATATTACTTAAGGAATTATACGATCATGCTTGTTTGTTTGTCTTCTGTTAATACAAAGACACATACTTGCAATTTGAATATATATAACATGTACCTAGTGTGAACTTAAGTTATCATGGAACAAAAGCATGAAAATCTTGGTCATTCTGGCCTCGATTAAGTGAAAAAATTATTTGTCTTGGAGTTGAAGCAGAAACATACTAGATGCACCTGGACTTGAGATACAATCCAACCAATAAAGGAAACAACCTCTATGCAAAAGGCTAAGGCGTTGATGTTTATACGCCATCATCTCCATGTGGACTTAAAAATTGAATATCTTACTGTGAAAGATCCACTAGTCCTATGGAACAAATTAAAGGACAGATTTAACCACCAGAAAACGGTG
Source organism: Tanacetum coccineum (assembly GCA_026074375.1). NCBI lineage: Eukaryota > Viridiplantae > Streptophyta > Magnoliopsida > Asterales > Asteraceae > Tanacetum > Tanacetum coccineum. Next base: position 68,387 of record BQNB010014369.1, read on the forward strand.
ATTTTGCCTAAGGCACGTTAAGAGTGGACTCACTTGAGACTAACAGAATTCAAATCAGTGAGTTGAAATATAATTCACAATGCACCGTATCACTCCCACGAACTATTTTGTGGACACAATTACTGATGCTGAAATGTTGGAAAAAACTTTTTCCACATTCCATGCTTCTAATATACTATTGCAGCAACAATATCGAGCCAAAGGTTTCACAAAGTATTGTGATTTGATTTCATGTTTGCTTGTGGCCGAGCAAAATAACGAGCTCCTAATTGAAGAACCACGAGACTACTGTCCCACTGTACAGCACCTTATCGGAAGCAAATGCAACAACTTATGAGATCATAAAGAGGCACCGGATCCTGGTTATGACCGTAACGTGGACGAAGGACGAGACATGGTCATGGACGAGATGGATAGGACATGGGAGTAGTTTTGGGATCAGTGTCATGGTCATGGTCAAGGGCGTGGATTTGGTAGAGGTGATTTTCAAGGTGTCAATCATGCTCAGTTCAAGAACACAGGTGGGCATAAGAAATGGCAAGATAAGGGAAAGACAATTAAGAAAGAAGGAGATGGAAAAGATAAGGCATTGATAGCAAACGCATGCTATCGTTGTGGAAGTTTTAATCATTGGGCAAGATTATGTCGTACACCCAAGCATCTAGTGGACCTTTATCAAAAATCTATTAAGAACAAGGGAAGTGGGGCAGAAGCGAATTTTGTTCATGGACAATGGGAAAAACAGGCATATGAATCAGCCTTAATGATCCTAAAGATCCTACAGATGCAACTCACCTCGATGTTGGAGATTTTCTCACACATGAGTAATTGGTCGTTTGAAGCCATGAATAACTTGTTTTAGGTGATCTATTTGGAATTTTGTTTAGGTGTTGGTTTTCCTTTTCTTAGGTTCTCTTGATTTTTTTTTTTATTTCTATTGTTGGATCTCAGTATTCTGGCTATAAATTTTTTGTTAGGATTTATTTTCCTTTGGTTATATTAATCTATCTGTTTAGTGGTAATAACGTTTCAACTGGTAATAATTCGAAATAAGAATTGCCATATGATCATGGATAAATATACGATTATGCCATGAACAGCCCCTTATAAAAGCATAAATAGCATAAAAGGATTCCGGTGATAAGGCACAACAGTATATATTACCAACTTATAATTTATACCATTAGTATAAAAGCATAACTTTCAACAGTGTGTTATTATGTTGAAATATTGATTATAAATTATTGTAAAGACATGGACTGACCTCCTAAAATTTTTTTTTTTTTGGGGGGGGGGGTTTATTTTAGCACACTATCTGTATGATATAGTTTAAAAGAAAAATTGTTTATATTAACTTATATAATGTTATACTGTTAATTTGTTTTTTTAGAAAATGGATCGATATCCAAATTGACAATGAAATATATTCTGTGGATAGTGCAACTACTCAAACAATACTCAAGAAAGAGAAATTTTTTTCACATATTAATTTACATGAATCAAATGTTAGCACTATATCGGTAGTGCCAAATTGATTAAATGCTCCGAGCATACCAAAGTATATTCTTACCGGTGAACACATATTTTAAATTGGATAATGCATTATTTTTTTCCCCATGACTCAAAGGAAATATGTTGAGTTTTTAAAAGATATCCGCAAATGATATCATAATGAGAACGTTAGTGAAGGACACATTGAGTGTCTTCACATTACAAATATGATTTCGGGTAAAAAGCATGTACTAGAAAAATTACCCGAATTATCCTCCGGTTTATATTATACTCAGATAAGTGCTATTGAATCAAACGCAGTCATAAACCATCAAGTTATAACCGTGAGGATTTTATGTTTGATGACCACTGGACATCCGGTCAATGATGATGCGAAAAAATCATAGAAAATCCAGAGGGCATTCTTGAAGAATCATAAAATTCTACAACTCAACAAAGGATATTACATGTGTAGCTTGCTCACAGGAAAAATTGAATACACGTCCATCACCAGCTAAAGTAAAGCATCATCACTAAAATTTCTTAGAAAGGATACAAGGTACATAGAAGTAGGACCAATACATCCACCTTGCGGGCCATTTGGGTATCTTATGTTTTGATAGATGCATCGACTAGATGGACACATTATTGCTATATCAAGCCGCAATCTGGCTTTGCGAGATTACTTGCCCAAATATAAGATTGAGAGCACATTTTCCAGATTATTCCAATTAAGACCAATTCAATAGACAATGCTGGTGATTCACATCCAAGCTTTTAAAGATTATTGTATTCTATTGGGATAAGTATGAACATCCGAGCCCATGTTCATACACAAAAGGCCTTGCTGAATCGCTTATCAATAGAATGCAGATGATTGCAAGCCGATGATTATGAAATCAAAATTAACAGTTTTTGCTTGGGGCCATGCTATTCTACATGCAGCAACACTAATTCGCATCAGGCCAACAAGTTATCATACTTACTCCCCATTACAATTGGTTTTTGGTCAGGAACCAAATATTTCCCATCTAAGAATTTTTGGTTGTGCGGTATATGTTCCAATTGCTCCACCACAACGCACAAAGATGGGACCTCAAAGGAGGTTGGGAATATATGTTGGGTATGACTCATCTTCGATAATTAAGTACTTAGAACCATCAACAGGGGATCTTTTTACGGCTCGGTTCGCAGATTGTCATTTTGATGAGTCAATGTTTCCAACATTGGGGGGAGAGATAAGACAGCTGGAAAAAGAAATAAGTTGGAAAGAATTATCATTATGTAGTTTTGATCCTCGAACTAAAGAATGTGAATTAGAAGTTCAGAAGATAATTCATTTGCAAAGATTAGCAAATCAGTTACCAGACGCATTTACTGACTCAAAGAGAGTGACAAAATCACATATACCAGCTGTTAATGCTCCAGTTAAGATTGATGTCCAAGAAGGACAGCCTCATATAGGCAACGAGTCTAACGCACGTTTGAAACGTGGTAGGCCAGTCGGTTCCAAAGATAAAAATCCTCGAAAGAAAAAGGAGCAAGAAATTCAAGATACAAACCGAGATAGAGAAACTTCAGGGTCTCCCAAAGGGACACAGACATGTTGTTCAAGAGAACCACAGTACCTTAAAAGGAAGAGATCGCTATAAACTATATCATGTCTAATAAAAGTTTTGGAATCGAAATGAAATCGACGACGAATGAAATTTTGCATATAATGTAGCGCTGGAAGTAATGGAAAATGATGAGGATCAAGAACCAAAGTCTATGCAGGAATGCAGATATAGAAATGATTGGCCAAAATGGAAAGACGCAATTGAGGCAGAATTAAAATCTCTTGAGAAGAGAAAAGTATTTGGACCAATAGTCCAAACACCTAAAGGTGTGAAACCTGTTGGATATAAGTGGGTCTTTGTACGAAAGAGAAATGAGAAAAAGGAAATCACGCTATACAAGGCTCGACTAGTGGCACAATGAAATTTCTCAAGAACCAGGAAATTGACTATGAGGAGACATATTCTCCTGTGGTGGATGCAACGACTCTTCGCTATCTTATTAGTCTGGTAATACAAGAAGGGATTGATATGCGTTTAATGGATGTAGTGACGGCCTATTTGTATGGCTCACTAGATACTGAAATCTACATGAAACTCCCTGAAGGGTTTAAACTGCCTGAAACATGTAAAATTAGTTCTCGAGAAAAATATGCAATTAAGTTGAATAAGTCTCTATATGGGTTGAAACAGTCGGGACGAATGTGGTATAATCGTCTTAGCGAGTATTTGTTAAAAGAAGGTTATAAAATGATTCTGTTTGCCGTGGCATTTTTATTAAAAGATCCATCTGAATATGTTATCATTGCATGTATGTGATGACTTTGAATATAATTTGGAACCCCTGTGAACTTCCTAAGGCTATTGAGTGCTTAAAAAGATAATTTGAAATGAAAGATCTTGGAAAGACAAAATTTTGTCTTAGGTTACAAATTTGAGCATCTTAAAGATGGAATCCTTGTGCACCAAGAAGCATACATGGAAAAATTGCTTAAAAGATTTTATATGGACAAATCACATTCACTAAGCAATCCAATGGTTGTTAGAACATTTGATGTAAAGAAGGACCCATTTCGACCTCGAGATGTTGATGAGGAAATTCTTAGTCCTGAAGTTCCATATTTTTGAGTGCTATCGAGCTTTAATGTTTCTTGCTGGTCATACACGACCTGATATAGCATTTTCTTTGAACTTATTAGCAAGATTTAGCTCATGTCCTACGAGGAGGCACTGGAATGGAGTAAAACAGATATTTCGATACCTTCAAGGTACAAAAGATATGGGTTTATATTTCACTAACCCATCGAATACTAGCTTAGTTGGTTTTGCAGATGCAGGATATATGTCTGACCCTCACAATGGTAGATCTCAAACTGGGATTTAAGTTACAATGGAGGAACTGCAATTTCATGGCGTTCGGTAAAGCAAACAATCGCGGCAACTTCATCTAACCATGCAGAAATTCTGGCAATCCACGAAGCAAGTCGAGAATGTGTTTGGTTAAGAAATGCGACACAACACATACGTAGATCATGTGTATTACTACAGAGACAGACACTAAACAACAGTTTTGTAAAAGACAACGCAGCAATTTATTTCCCAACTATAAGGAAGGTTATATAAAGGGCGATAGGACCAAACATATTTTGCCGAAGTTCTTTTTACACTGATTTACACAAGAATGTGATAATAAATTGTTCAACAAGTTCGTTCAAGCGACAATTTGGTGGATCTATTTACCAAGGCACTTCCTACCTCAACTTTTAGGAAACTAAGTCACAACATTGGAATGCGTCGACTCAAGGATCTCAAGTGATATTGTCATCAGAGGGAGATAATACGCGCTGCACTCTTTTTCCCTTAGTCATGGTTTTATCCCACTGGGTTTTTCTGACAAGGTTTTTAATGAGGCAGCATTCCTTAATGCGTATTAATGACACCAAGAGGGAGTAATTTATGATAAGTAAATGGATGTCCTTATCTAATAACAATCAGATTTGTATCTTAATTATATTATATAACATTGTTATGCATTATCCTTTGTAATCTATATAAAGACCCATTGTGGCTAAATTAAATCATACTTTTTCATTCTCCTACATACATGTGTTTACATACATTTTTTTTTTTTTTTTTTTTTCGTTTTTTTTAAAAGTTTGTAAGCACAAAGTATGATGGAATAAAAATAATTACAACAGTTTACTGATTTATTCAGATCAAAAAAAATACCCGTGGAAACATCTTCGATACCTAATAATTTAAAATAATCGATATGGTCCACAAACGTACAACCATTATATTAAAAAAAACTCCCATAACATCAAAAAAACAACACTTTAAACATGAGGCCCAACACAATAACCTATAAAAAAAATTATTACTAATATACACAAATTGACGACAAACTACCTAAAATTCGTAAAAAAAGTGCACAAAATCTGGCCCAAAAGTAAAAAAAAAACTAGCCCCAAAATTAACTCTGAAATCTGGCCCAAAGTAAAAAAAAATACAAAACGGTCCCTCAACATTTAACAATTTACGATTTTCTTACTCAAAAAATCGAGGTGCTTCATCCTCACCAAACACAAACTCTACTAGCACTAATACTTATAATATTATACTAAAGGGGTTAGTTTTGTAATTATTTAACCTAATTTAGAATATAAGGGCGGGTTGTACAACTTCATTAGCAAAAAATTAAAAATTAGCCATTATACCAAAAAGTGAGTGCTTTTCGGTCGCTTTTCAGTCCCCTGACAACGCTTTTTCTCGCTCTGCTAGAACGCCTCACTTCTTTGGAATCAAAGCGCTTTAGGCGCTTCGCTTCGCTTAAGCGCTCACTTTTTTTGCTTTTGACTACACTTGTATGGATAGTAGCGGATTGAGAATAATTGGATGCAAAAACACAAGGTTTGTCTTGTAACATTGAGTGTGGATAGTAGCGGATTAAGAATAAGTGGATGCAAAAACACAAGGTTTGTCAAAACATTGTAACATTGAGTGTGGCATGTCACAGTGGGGACTGATGGAATTACAAAACAAAGAGAGAAAATATGATTTTATGTCATCGCGTATGTGGTGTTCCATATTTTCTCGTTGTCCGTTTCGTGTGAAGTGGTGAGGTCTGGTCATATGACCATGTGTATTTGTCCTTTTGATCTACGCATTGTATAATTTTGGTTATTTGCCTTTTTTAAGGAAAAAACATGATTAAAAACCATGTGTCCATATTTACACAATGAGACACCATTTAAGATATCAACAAACAAGCAACAGATAAAAACTTCATCTAAAACCATCAAACTTCATCTAAAACCACCGTACATAAGTTAAATCCATCAAATGCAAGTTCCTTAAAACCATCATTCACAAGATACTATTGTATAAGATTACTGAAAGATAGATTCAAAGATAGATTCATACATTATTGCTTTGTCAGCTTGGCCACTTTAGCAGCATAAAAACTAGGCACTAGGTCGTGGAGCCGAGTCCCTGAGAAAACAAATCAGGAAGCTAGTAAATAGAGTTATAATTCTGAGGAGATAACAAGAAGGGAAGTGAACAAAAGTCGAATGAGGATTAAAGTTGAAATGGACTCCGAAGTACATCCTAGAAAAGAATGATTTAGCAAACAATAAATACTTTCTGGGTTAAAACCTTAAAAAAGTTAGTACTTTTGGAAAATACCAAAATGCATAACTTAAGTAATTGTCATTGTAAGTTGCATACATTCATATTGTGAACAACGATCAGTAACTTTTCAAGTGACTAACTCAAATCAAGTTGCATTTCTTGATTTGAGTTATAG